>JAPYZR010000167.1:0-50032 GCA_030522945.1 Trichopria nigra | reverse complement strand
GATTAGAATTAATTAAATATCATATTACATTTTTTTAGAGCATTTTTATCAAGAAGATTGCCTTAGATGGCCGACTACTGTCCGGTTTACCCTATACAGCTTGTACAGAAATGTATCTTCAAATTTTACAGATGTGATTTGTTATTTGGCACAACTTTAGCGAAATATGTAACACAATATTTTTTTGTACGTACTATACAGATTATTTTTCTCCGTGGACGTATAAATCCCATTTTATTATCATATTCACGTATCTGACGAACGTTGCGATCTAATTTACATTGAATGTAAAAGCGACGCTCGGAAAATGATGGGAGCCTCGTCGTTTTTCAACACCTCATAAAACAGCAGTCGTCAATTTTCAAGCACATCCCATCCAACTTGTAAACATCGATTTATCGATTAGTCGATTCATCGTTATCAGTTGGAACAATTCATATATTATTCGAGTATTTTTGTTTTCATGCGAACGATATCCTCTCGCAGCGAGGCAACGTATGTCCCTTTTAGCGTGAAAGAAATCGATTTCTACTTTAGCTTAAAAATCGAGGCATCCTTCTTCTGATCTGAATCGACGTAAATCAAGGTCTTGTAATGTTATTGCGTTTAGGCCCCTCACATCAGACCGGTCTCCTTTATTTGAATAACAAACATAAAAATGACAAATGACAAAAAAGTGTAAGAGAATATTATGGATGCAATGATGAACCATCATCGAAAAGAGATTTTCCGCGCGAAGCAAAGTACCCGAGTGTTTTTCTTGTTTCATTTATTATTATTTTTGCATCGATATACATGAGTGAAAATTGGAAATCGTTTTCTAGGATACTTATCTATTGTTGTGTGAAGAGTACATCAAATTCATACGGGGGTTTTCGATAATTGCTAGGTTCGTTATCGACGAAAATGTTATTATCGAACTTTGCTTCATTTTTCCGGCACGTTGAAGAGCATCGCAAGTACTCGAATCGCGGGAAACTGAATAAAAATACACATTATTTTAGCAATATTCAACGAAAGTTGCGTATCGAGAGATAATGTATCTATATATATTTGTTTAAAATAATTTTTCCGCGCGGTGCTTATTCAACGACAATAACATTCTTTATATGATGGAATGAATTTCGTACTTTTTACTTCTTCCGCCGTATGAATTTAAAAAAAATCTGACGGACAATACGGGAATTATTACCGGGAAGCGGGGGGCACATTGTCATTCTTTCGCTGGGTATTTACATTTATTCCGTTATCAAAGTACGCAATTACGGCCGGCGCTACAGCGTGGCGCAGTTTATGATACCGTAAAAAGGGAATGGAACCGAGCTGGGCCGGAAGGCAAAAACTGAGCGAAAACTCTCGTAGGGGTAGGTTATCTCGCGTTGTTTACGGCGATGACAGATTTTTGTCAATTCGCAGGCCCCCCACGTTATCATAAGCACGAGGACGGTTCTCGTTCGCTAAGGGAAACGGTAAGCTATCAAGTTGGTCTACATCCGGGTGTTATCAGCATTTTCGACGGGGGATAGACGTATACGCATAGTTAGGATCGTCTCGAAGGTTTTTACGAACCACACGTGCCCGACAAGGGATAGTCAGCATAGTCAGCGGAATCCCTGATTCCTTGATTAGCTCGCGCGCACGTGCTCGCGGATTCTCAAAAAGGTTTAACACGATGGCTTTCGAGGGCTACTCAATAACTTGGCCCAATCAATACGTGGGCGAGGTTACGGACCGGAGGGACGTCTCCATCTTTATCACAAGCGCATCATTATTGTGGTGTAGCGGTCGGTACATCAAAGGCGCCCCCGGAGATTTTCGATAAAAGGGAAGCTTCCGTGGGACTTCCCGCTTATATACGATGAAGTCTCGCGAAGTCTTTAGTAATTCATAAAATATTGAAAAATGTTAATAAACACGTGCGGTTCGAATTGGTTGAAATAATCAAGCGGTCGAAAATAACTCGTGAAAAGTTTTAATTAAATTGGCTGTTTAGAAAAAAAACAAAAAGCATTTCTTACTTAGCAATCGTTCCTTATTTACATTGTTTTTTGAGCAATTTCCCGCGGCAGTTTGAGCAGCGTCTGAATTTCCACACAATATATTGATTTTCTCCGCTGCCCTCGGGATTCGTCAGTACCGGATGGCTGGTGGGTATTTTATTAGCGGGGTATACCCGGCACGCAGTCGTATCATTGTTGTTACGTTTGCGTCCTATTCCTGTAACCCAATTCCGTAACGGTTAACGACGATATCCATCGATTATCCATATCATTAACTCGGTGTCATTCACATTACGCGCAGATGACGTTAACTTAGTCGCGATCATCATCGAGGATCGCGATACTACGGCAAATTCGGTTAGCGAAAATTTTGTTAACGTCAGAGTCGATGTCAACAATACCCCGCAGTTCCTAACTGGCTGGAATTTACAGGGCGTCGAAATTATTGTAGACATTGAGTGAGGGAAATGCAGTATAGGTGGTATATGATACTTGAGAATGAATGTTCGCACATTGTGGAGGCAAACTACTTAACGACAAATTGCAAAAAGCATATCTCTTAACTCATTAATCCATTAAGGATCAAATGTACAAATTCTTTACTATCTTTACTTCTATCTTTACTACCGAGTGAAGTACTGAGTGAATTACTGAATAAAAAAATATATATATTTTTACGGATTCGCTTAGTATTGTTAAAGATTTGCAACATGCCAAATTCAATTTTTCGTCGAATGCATACCTGCTAAAAATCAGAGACAAAATTAATAATACCGAGATGGACAAAGACCGGAACTGTAAAATTTTTCTTTGCTGGATTCCTTCACATAGCGGCATTGAACTCAACGATAAGGTCGACAGATTGGCTAAGGAAGCCACAAATGATGCTGCTTCATATTCAATCAAGATACCTTTCAGTGATTTATATCAAAATGTCAAGGATTCAGCGTGGACTTCAACTTGTAGAAATCTCAAAACAGAGGCCTTGTGGAAAGGCAAATAATGCTTTGACATCTACCATACTAATAAGAAACTTCCTTGGTTTCATAAAAGAACACTCCAGCGAGAATTCATTACCTGGTTCAATAGATGTCGATCCAATCATTATCACCTTGCTGCTTCCCTTTCAAGGATCAACATCATTTCGGACCCTAAATGCAGTTGTGGATATACCCACAAGAAGATCTGGATCACGTTATCTGGAACTGTCCAAAGTATGAACGACACAGGAGTAGTGTTTTCCTCCATAGACCCAATTTGTTAGCGTTGAAAATCATATTTCAATTCCTACTTGAAAACAATGTTCATGTGTAAGGCATTTATATTATAATATGATACAAACTTTTCGGCATTATTCAAAATTATGTAAACATTTTGTAAGATTAATAAACCTATAAGGTTTGATAAGATTCGTATTCGTCAATCCAGATATCCCTTAAGTATAAGTTCTTTCAAGGGAATTCTATCGATTTTGAATTTTGTTCGTCCGCCATACGACATTAAAGTCCACGAGTAAGTTGTTGCAAACGAATTTATTCAATTTCCAATTTTTTCGTTCGATATATTGGATCCGCCATTTTTAAATTTGTCAATCTATAATGGCTGATTTATATTCAACGACTTTAAAAACTTTCAAATATTAAAGATTTTAATTTTTTTGAACAATATTTATTGTCCAAAACGTTAAGTATATAGAATTTTAATTACAGGATGTTACAATACATTCATCTTTTTCTTTCATTCTTATTTCTTTCATCATTATTAAAGATTAAATCGTGGTAGAACAAAAGATGAGATGGAACTGTACAAAATGATGATTTTGGATAAGGATGATGATTTTGGATAAGGATAATGATGATGGATGGTGATGTCGGATGAGGATGATGATGATATCGGATGATTATGACATATGATGATGTTGGATGATGATGTCGGATGCGAATGATGTTAATGTTGGATGACGATTATGGATTGTGATGGTTGATGAGGATGATGATGATATCGGATGATTATGACATTTGATGATGTTGGATGATGATAAAGATTATCGGTTATCATACAACATCATCGACCGTCATCATCATTATCATCAACATATGTGTCTTCATCGACATACCCGCAACTTGTACAGAAATGTATCTTAAATTATAAATATTATGAATTCCTCAATAATTTACGTAAAACTGGGTTAGCAGTAAGAGAACTGACATTTTAAAAATCGAGGGTTTTTATCAAATACAATATTGTGTATATATATTATCAATCAATTTAATCAACAATAACAATTTAAAAAACAACTCGACACTAATTCACTCGTAGATCGTTGACCTAATGATAGATCGGACCGACCTATTGAATCGAAGGAATAACGAATCTCGAATACGGCTTATATTCGAGGATATTTTTGACTTTGCCGAACAATCGGTTTAATTAACAATTCGTTTACAATATAGTTTACTGTATCCACAATGACGAGGTGCAATTACATTTTTTGTTAACAACTTTTTAACAGAAAATGGCGACGTGAGAACTTAAGAAATGCGATCAGCTGAATTCCGCGCGTGTTTCTTTGCTACTCCAATGAAGTTTTATCGGGATTTACCGTTGTCAACTTTTTACATTGTTTCCTGGTAACTTTCCATCGACTTAAGGAATTTATTAAAATATAAAAATACTCGAGAGCCAAGTTTAGGGTTCAACTATAATTGTTTAATTTGAAATATATTTCAACGATTATTTGTATTGTTATATATCATTTTCATTTTAAAAATATCATTTCCGGATTAGACAATCCGTTCGTGTGTATAACCAACACCGCAATGTTAAAGGTTGTCGTTAGCCTTGATGATGATTGATGTAGATGAGCGTTCGCTTCAGCGAAGGCAAGCGATAAATGTCATATGATAAACGTCCTTCGCTTTAGAAATGATAGGCGATTTCTCCTTTGACGCCATTTTAGACAGTAGTTTCGATGTTTATCTCTCGTCGCTTTCTTTCCGCCGTTCTCGACGGACTTTTTCAAGGCAAATATTTAACCCTAAAATGTCACGTCAATTCAGAATTCGTATAAAACGTACAAATGTTCCGTTATCAAATAGCTAACAGGGGATATCGTTTAATTAATTCGAGTATATAGAGATTATGTCCCTTTGAAAGTGGAAATATAAGTGAAATTCATGTTACATCTGTCACTCGTGATGTGGAATTGTTAAAATTCGTGTGCGCTTCATATTTCAAATACAAAGGAATTTAAAGCCCGAATAGGTTAACTGATTTCACGCATAATCATTTTAGAGCTTTTAAATAGAGGAAGCTTCGGTTGCCGTTTACAGGAATCTGATATCAATATTATTTGCGCTGAAATGCTTCGAAATATCAGGACACTGTATATATTCGCCATTTTACAGATCTTTATAGGTGTCGATATGTGTACAGTGCGTGCGTAAATTCTTGCGTGCAAATGTTTGTCATTGACGGTTTCGAAGAATGTTTTTAAAATTCATTTGTTGTGTCACGTCTATCTGAAGAAGTTATAGATTGGCTTCAAAGACATGGGTACCAAACACTGGATTAATTTTCAAAGCGATTCAAAAGTCAAGTTTATTATAATTATTAATTGTTAGCCTCCATTGATCCTTTAATTAGTTTATGAAAGTTCGGGAGATAGAGATTGAGAGAGAGGGGCTGTCATTCATGATTTATGACTCTTCTTTCGGGAGGAAGACGAGCCGATATCCAGAAAGACAAGCGAATGACGAATATCTGTTTTTAAATTCGTCAGCTCAAGTCACTTTTTCGATATTTTCTTGCGCTTGACTCTAAGCGTTTTTCCAATTATCGTCGTGTCACTCCATAGTATTTATTTCCGAATAAAGTATGTTGGCTACTGTATGCATCTAAACGCATTGGATGACAGTCCATGTGCTTTGGCATTTTTTTCTCAATTTGTCAACTGTTTGATTATTGCATTGTAATGTGTCAATCACCTTCGCAGAGTTATATAGTTAGACAGTATACGTTCACGAAGTAATTATGCTTTGAAGATTGCACCGAGATATAATGGCTAACTACTTCTGATTGTATGCTTATTAGAATATAAGGTAGTCTAGGAAGGATCGTTACCGATCAACATCCAAGAAATTCCATTCGTGTTTATTAATGGAATGCCGAATTGGGTTCCTAAGCTATCAGTCGTTTCTCCAGTCCCTAACAAAGTGGAGTCGTCTGCAGACGCAACTACGGGTACCGGTTCCAGGGGATACCGACCTGGACCATCTGGGTGGCATTAAAAAATTCTATAACAAAATGTACAATAGTAAAAAATGTAGTTTAAAATAAATTACGTTCCACAGAACTATTTTTTCCTTGAAGAGTTTGACACTCCCAATAACTATCAAAACGTGCCCCGCATCAAGACCAATGCCATTTTATTCAATGAAATTAAGTTCGGTCAAGTTTTGAGGAAATTGAGAGGAATGACAATAAACCGAAGACACCCGAGGTGGAATACAAGATAGTTTAGGAATGGTGGTCATTGATCAAATTCCAAGAAATTCCATTCACCTCAATTAATGGAACGGTTATCGTGTTTCCTAAGTTATCAGCATCTTCTCTGACAGCTACCAAAGTACTGAGTCTCCAATAAATTACATCCAGAAGTTCAGGAACCGTATCATCTAACACTCAGAATAATCATCACTTCAGGACTAATTCCTTTTAAGCCATGGACTCTATTCACCTGGATGATTTTATTTAGTCCAATTGAATCTGTGACGAGTGATGACAATAACAGGATTCAGGTGTCAGACTTGACATGACTCATTTGGTTCTTCGTCCAAATTTTATTGTTTTGCGATTTTTCGATCAAAATAAGGAAGCTGTAGCTCTAAGTTTGCTGGGTCACCCGGACGACCAGAGGGATGGCAGCTAATCTAATTCACTAGTCTGGTTCAGTTAGATCTTGAGTTTGTACCACTTTGTATGGGTGATTAAAATTCTAACTGGCGAATCCTCAAGTATGTTTTTCGTCTGATTTAGATGTTAAAGCTGTTTTGACTGACTAACTGAAGATCAGGGTCACGGAGATAATTAGACCGATCTAAGTCAATCATCATCAGTTCAGCCTTTGCGTAAATGTAAAAAATGTCGCAGAGTAAACCGAGACGTTCTTAAATGACAAATTTCGAAACTTAATTAACGGTTATTTTAAGATTATTACGAATCATCCCTATTACTCCCAAGCCAAAGTACGAGATAAAAACATCATTTCACTTTATTCTCGTAATGGAAGACCTGTTTGAAAATAATCCATAAATAATATTCCGAATCTGACTTCGTAAATTGTTTAGCTTGTGTTTGTACTTGTCGAACGCAGGCCATTTGTATCGAGTTACCTTGGTGGGTGGTAATTTGTTATCTTTTTTCACATTTCAGCACCTGTTCATGCTACGGGACTCTCTTTAGAAAAATCGCAAGATCTTTCGGTCACGGAATATCCCGCGGGAGAAATTCCTGTTTTCGAACAGACTGCGGCGAACGTTTCCGCCTTCGAGGGTCAGACCGTTTATCTTCCGTGTCGTGTCCGTAACTTGGGTGACAAAGTGGTAAGTACAAGAAACTTCTATTTGTATAAAATTTGCATTTTTAACGGTCTTAAATTGGGGGGAAGGCGCGTATTTTAAGATAACATTATGTTTATGAGAGATTAAAACACTAAACACAAATGCCAAAAGGAAATTTAGTCGATTATAACGGGTGCTCAAAATAATTCTTCGTCCCTAAAATGTAAAAATGAGCGGGAACTAATTGTTTCGAATGCAAAGTTCGGATTTCAATTTATCGCGCAACTTTGGCGAGATATCTATTTCCTTGAAAGTAATATAAGGTAATGGTTGATTCCGTAATATTTACATAAGCATATCATTGTCTAGTTTTAATGGTGTTTTTCGAGCCATTTTCCAAATCCAGTTGTTGGCGCTAATTCTGTAATTATTCGATAGAACTCAAATTCATGGGATTTCTCAATATACAGGAGGAATCGCCAATGGAAAGACGCACTCTCGAGGCAAGGTGCAGGATCGATGCACTGGAGATTCGAAAGCTCGCGCTGTGTGGTTCCCTCAGGGCATAAATTGAACAACCGCGGACTTTCATACATTATTCATCGAGTCGGGAAATCGGGTCACGGCAGAGGGGCCGGTTCGGGCGCGCGCCTCCGTAAATACGATTAATTTTCGTTCCGCGAAGTGCCAGGTGTCTGTGCGAATTGCACTCGGATCCGATCGGGTGACGATGAGAGGGCTGCGGACCGTGACCGGTCCGAATTCTTGATGGAAAACAGATTTTCAGCCGTGTTCACATCTTTTTTTTTTTGTCAGTTCGTGATGGAAAAATCATTTTTCCATCTATATTCTCCTCTGGTGTCAATTGCCTTACTTATTGAGTCATAACTAACTGGAATTTTAACGACAGAAATTTGAATAGAAAGCTCATTGCAACGAGAAACTGGCAAACTTTGAACAAAGACGTTGCACGTAAACATTATTGCCTCTTTTGCTGACGATAAAGCCTCATCCATCACTGGAAAGATTTCCGGTATAGTATTCGAGAGGCCAGTAGCACAGGAGATGTACCACACCATTGGCTGAACGTGTTTGGTGTATCATCTGCACCAAAATCAGACAGGATTCACCACAACTTTTACTTTAACTCAGAATTTATAAGTATACGTTCATTACCAGCCTACACCTGGATCTGCAGTCGATGTCCAGATTAGGTCCACTTTACATCCTTCAGAGTGTAGACTTACAATGGATATACTCGTGCTATTTGGGTTAACAACGGTCCCAGAAAATCATACATTGAACCCAGTATCCTGTGACGTTCGTTAAAACCAATTCTGCATCGAAGACATTTTCTCGCGAGTATTTCGCGGATCTCTCTTTCACACGTAAATGTCAATTTCAGGAAGATCCTTCGCAGGCCCCCGCAGAAAAACGTGACGCAATTTCTTCCCCAGATATAGGCGGTGTTCGAATAGATACTCTGAAAAGCGAATAGAGAATGAAACGTGGACTGAGAATGCGAGTTGCGCGTGAACGAAAAAAAAAGGGAGGTGAAAATGAAAGAGAATGCGGGAAAATAATGATCCGACATACTTTGACTCTGGGATTTATGATTCATTGAACCCAGGCCGTTTGACCGCAAAATTCCCTAATTAAATTAGCCTTGGTTCGTATAATTCGCTAATTTGCGTTCCTGGCTGTTCATACTCGGAGACTGGATGTTGGTCACAACGATGGATAATGCTCAGCTGGAAACGACGATTTTACGCGTTCTATATAAGCCGAAATCTACTTTCATTAGCGTTCAATATATTTTCAATTGTTATTCATTATTACTTGAATTATTCATATATTGTATTTGAACGAACGTGAAAGAATACATCGTATTTGGTAATTGCGAGATGTACCTGACAAACGAAACATCAATATAAATTCGTCTGATGCTTTTAATTTGATTACTATATTATTAAAATGAATTATCATCCAACAATGACATTACAGGCATACGCGGGCATTTGCATGTATACGATTGACGTCAACGACCACTCGTCGGTCCGTCAGCGTACAAAATCAAAGAATCGTTCATGGACCACGTCCTTTCAGGGAGTTTTTTACAGGTCACTGGCTCACATTTTCTAAGCACACAGACGGTCAGCTATCGGTGCACACAGCAGAAGAAGAAACTGCAAAAGGGCATGGCCCGCTTCCGACTCGAATGAGCGGTACGAGAGTGCCACGTCAGCACATAGTAACTGGACGCAAAAAGAAGAAATATAGTTTGCGAACGACCTATGGGGCGGGAAGGAGGGAGGTCACGACTAGGGCGCCCAAGACGCTCTCGCGATTTCGAAATAAAAGATAAAGTAAATACGGACCTGTCGCCGGGGATTCTTCTTCTGTCCCAACGTCGAAAATAGGAACCATTAGCGCATTTGCATCCATCATTTCTTCTTCGCATTCGACAGTTGGAAATCTGCGACTTTGAACAAAGGCAGAGGATGGCAATGATGAGGATAAATCTAGTCGCCATTCACACTATAAATAAAGTCAAATACTGTGCAGGTTCTTCGAGATCGGAGATTTTCAATTGTACGAGAGAATAACGCGTGGCACCGACGTAGTCGCGTTCTTCCCTACCTACGTGCAGCATTATCCTTGCTATGAAGATGCTGGCTTGTCCGCGAGATCCGCGATTGAATGGCGATAGTCGAAGGCTTTGCCACGAAATGCAGGCAACTGTGGCGGTGGGTGGCAGGAGGATTTTTCGCACACCCACGAGCGCTTATTTATATAAATCCCGGCTTCAAGACTCGAGTCACGATAACTTGAAGCCGCTGCGATACAATGCGCAGTTGCGGATTTCGGAAACGACCGGAGGAAGTGCAGAGTCTCGTTTTATTTCAGATCCGCAAGGCGCTTTTACACGGTCCAGGTAACGGTCGTCGGCATGGATGTTGCCGCGCTTCCTCCCAACCTACCCCCAGTATCCCGGTCGACCTCAAAGCTCCAGCCGTCTTTCAGATAGATATACAGATTCTCTATTCGCGAATAGGCAAGTAGGATTTCAACGGTACCTTTCGTTTCAGAGCCCCTGCTTTCCAACGAATGCATTATACGTTCTTGGCAATTACCCGCAGTTTTTACAATAAGCGCCGGCAGTTTGCAGGTTTACGTTTCACACTAATGAATCGGAAATGAAAGCGGGCTCTCTACAAATGATAAATTCTTATATTTAATCCCCTCTCCGAATCTCCAAAGCTAACTTATTTCTCGCTTCCTTTCATACTCTCTGCAGATAATTCTGGCTTTGTTATCACTCCTTTCATTTTTTTACTTTCGTCTTACGCATTGAACCATGATGCAGGATTTCATTTGACGGGACTTGCTTTTGGTACAAAAGTCAGTTTAAGTGTTAGAAACATGCTTACTTATCCACTTGGCCTAATGGAGCATAATGGAAGCGAATATAATGGTCTTTTATCGTTTTGTATATAAGAATAATGGCCTCTTACTGTCAGTCGTCACCAGGAATTGATCATATGTTTATTCTTACTTTCCGATTTCGTTCATTAATTTGTATCACATAGCTGATAATTTCTCGCACACTAACGCTGGTGGGACTAGCTAGTTCTTCCAATACAAAATAATATTTGGTGTATACGTTTTGGGTACTGTTTGGGATACTTGGTTCTCCACTTTGATTTGTTCATATGATATATCAGTGGTTAGGTCCAATGAGGTCTATGCTCTTTGATGATTATCAGACTATCAGGGAAAGTTTATCAATTAAGCGCTATGAATTCAATAATTAGTACGGATGTAAACAACAAAAACAAAGTCATTGAGAATGAAAGGAACGACTAAATTTTAAAATAAATATATATGTATGTAAACTTGAATAGAGTGATAAGGGCAGTATTTCCCGTGTGAAGATCGGTCTATCGCATGAATATCGTTAGGCGTCCGTAGCACGTGCACCATTTCAGACTGCGGTAAATTGCGCGGCCCAGCATCGGCAGAACACCAGCTATCGATCGTCCAGAACTTGAGTACCATTAGTGTTTGGAGCGTTTGAAATGAACCTTCGACAAGTTGAATCCGTTTCCAGTGACGGGTAGATAGGTAAGATCGCGAACGAATGAAACAGAATCAGAGCGCGATAACGAAAGAATCGGATCAATCGAGATTGGCGAGAGGTATTCAAATTTTTTTGTTATTTCCGGCTAATTTTCTCATTTTCCCATTCGCGGATTGCGGAATTTTTCAGTGCTCCGAGAAAAATGATACGAGATGCAGTCTTTCCCGACGTTTTCACGAAACGAAGACGGATATTCGCTGCAGTCGCGCACCGAATTCTATACGAAGAAACGACAGGAAACATACGCCGATCCGATGCTGGGAGGTACTGGGGGATTGCGTATCAGATAAAAAGAGATCGTATATTTTCATGTTAGACACCGTTTTAATTACAACCGCCGCCAATAATTCAATCCACAGAAATGAAGTGCGACAGTATTTTCAGTTGCAATCAGGATCCGCAACCGGCGGAATGAGGAAAACGCCAACGATGCTTTAATGGGATACGAAAGCCACAACCGAGGGAAGACATTTGCTGGAATATTTGTCAACGACGAATAAATAACACGAATGACAAATACACCCGGTAAGGCAATAATGGAAGAAGAATGGGGCGCTCTTTCATCGATCGTCTATCCTTTAAGTATAGCTCGGACTAAAACCTACATTACCGAACCATAAGAAGAATCATTATTACAGGATTTCTGGACATCGCAGTTAAAAGATGGATGATGGATCATTGATGAACTTATTCATATTCTTTCCTGGACGTACAATTAGTGTCGAACCTGAATATAGAGGAAACTTTGCCATTGTAAAATTGAACAATTTGACTCGGCATATCTAAAAAAAAAAAGAACTAGAAGATTCATTATTAAGAATTGTTAGGAAAATAACGATTAGTCCACTGTTGGTGGTGGAGTAAGTTTCCTTGGCGATTTCGCGAATTCTGTCAGACCAAAGAGTTGAGTTACGTCGGGAAAGGACATTATTTCTCCTAACTTGGCGGGAATGACGAATCAATGTCAGTTGCACGATTCGTCGAGCTTTTCTCGGGAGCAGAATGCGCGACTCGAGTAATTTATTATAAAATTCGCAATTTAGCAAAAACTGACGCGTCTTTGAAGTCTTACTCGAAAGAAAAGTTCCCGGGGTAACACATCTTCAAGAACGGGTACGCGTCACTTTTTATATGTTTGCTCTACTTACGGACCTAACGGTAAACTGTAATTGTATGATCGACGTTGGCTTTCAAAGGAATCCAAAAGGGCTACTTGCGGAATTTTTTCAAACAATGTGAGCGAATACTTTCGAAATTGGCGTGTTTTACCAGTTGCTCTCAACAATCCGTAGGATCGTCGTCACTGATATTGTTCGCGGACAATGATGGGATCTTTTTTTAACGTCACAAGTGGTTGCGAATAAGAGGCCTCGTATTGTTATTACAACAGGCGTTTTGTCGGAAGTTAGATGGAAATAACCGTTGACGCGGTTTCCTTATTCACGTGGACTCAGAGCCCAGGACACGGAGTCTCTGATCGGCCCATTGTTCCGTGGAACGAATGGAATAGCTCTCAGGGTTGGCGACGCAACGAGACGCCGCGCCGCCGGAATAACGCTTGGCTTGCCATCTCAAAAACTTGCGCCTACGTAGGCTATACACACACACACACATGCGCACACATAGGAATAAACAACAATACAGCCCTCGAGTTCGCGTCGCAACAGTCAACGCTGCGGATCTCGACCTCGAGCCTCTCACACCAGCGCCTTGGTAACCGCTGAGTTACAAACGATGACGCGGTATTATTTCATTATTTATGGTTTGAATTTCTCCGGGGCCACGCGACGTTTTTCCGATTGCCCGCGGGATTAAGTTACCGGCGCGCGGCTGAATTAAAACGCTAATAACGAGAGCGTCGCGATATTTATTGGCCGGTTTTTTCCCGCCGTGCGTACATACTTTGGCTGCGCTAGCTGCTGCGCCGAGCTACATTTTTAAAATCGCCTCTCGTCCCATTGTCTGCCGCGGTCCATTATAGGTCAGAGCCTTATCGTGCGCCTGCTTTATTGCTTCACCGGAGCTAAATTCGCCGTGCCAGCATAGTTATGACGTTTCATGAAATTTTAATTTCATTCAGAAATGGAGGAATACGTTGGTTCGCTTTCGCCATCGAACCTTATTGTGTGACCCCTTTACGCAGGAAGCGGCTTAATTTAGGTATATTCATTCCGATTCTATCGATTTAGGTCTCAAATTCCCGTTAGAGTTATTAACGCCAAGACCTGTTTAGGTTTCCTAACTCACCTAACCCACCTTCACGGGAATCATCCAATATGGTAAGAATGTTAAAGTTTGAGTGGCAATCAGTAAAAATGGGAAGTCAGAAACACAGTTCTGAAGCAGATGAGTCATTGTATCAACTATACAGTATTTACTTAAGAGTGAGATTACTCGTTCAGCAATATTTTGCTAACAAAGTTGGCAATGTCATCAGTAATATTCAGAATGCCTGGTAAATATAAACTGGTATTCTACTGGAATAAGTAAAATAAAAAACAAACAAACAGTAGAATATACAATTTTTCGCACGAACCATTTTGGTACGGAGTTATTTTTATTTATTACGTTTCTCAGACCGCAATTTCACGAACGTGTTATCGTGCTAAACATGAGTCCAGGTGTGAGGAGAAAAAGAACCCACAGTGGTAGCCGACACGAATAAGAGTGATGAAGTGTAAATATAAATCACAAATTCATCTCCTAGACGGCTGCTATAATACGTAGCGCGGCGATTTTCCGGGGAAATATTAGGGTTAATCGTTGTGGGCAAGCGCCTTTACGAGGTATAATTAAATTTATTAAATCGAATAAGATAATATACATTCTTATCTTATCGAAGCTGGGATCTCTAAGGAGATACAGGAGTGAAGTGGAAGAGGAGGAGGGGAATTTCACACCACTCTCGACAGCTTTGCTATCTTTCCATTTTGCCTCGTCTTTTCCGCGGATCGTGCTCTTTCGTCTCCTAGCGTCACCTGACATTTTCCTCCGTTAGTTACGCTAACGCGTCTTCAATAAGTCCATACTTCTATAAGCGAAGGTTAATCCGAGCTTCCAGGGATTTTAGCGATGTTTTATTGCACAATTCGCGCTCGACTTCCCGTGCGCGAAGCTTCTTAAACGTCAAGGCTTTTATCGCGAAATACACGAAACACGTATTTTAAAATTATGGCAATAGAATATAAGAGGCGAAAATTGTACGGCGGATGCGGACGAAGATGATGTCAGTTGCACTCTTTCAGAAAAAGGAAATAATTGCTTATCGAACAAAACGTTAAAGAACAGAAAACGCAACCGTTTTAGTATTTTATAAGAACGATGCATCGTTTGAATTAAAACTTCGCGTGTCTAATATATTTTCATCCGACGCGAAAGGTTCTTTCGCGCGATTTTTTCGGCTATGGTTAATTTATATTTCTACAATTCCAAATATTTTAGCAAAACTTTATGGCGAAACTTGAACTCGACTTTCAGTAGGAAATGCTTCTCGAATATTAAGCTTTTATCGGAAAACGTATCAAATGCGTATATTTAAAGTGTGGGGAGATAGTACGAAAGGGAAAAAAAATTGTGGCTTTGCTGCAGGTGTACAGTAATACACTGGGAGAAAAATGGCAGAGTCAGACTTTCCAAGTTTCTGAACTACTTTAGAGCCATCTGCAGCGGTATTTCGGATATGAAATTGTGTGGCTCGAGGTAGTTTCTGTGACTGACACTACACACCACGATTGAATCGAGTTCATTATTTGACGCTTTTTGTTATTAACTCAAAATTGCGTTCCATATTAAGATCGAAGAATAGTGATAAGAAGTTTTGAAAGTTTTGAAAACACAAATAAGACAACTTTTAAATATCCCTATTGTCAAATTTCTTCCCTGATTTTCGTAAAACCTCCATTCCGCCCGTAGAAAACGATAGTCGTAGCCAATGAAAGTCGTAAGATGTGGAGTTTGAAAAATGTATTGAAAGTTGCGTCATTTTCGCGAGCCATCAAATCGATTTGTCGTTTCATTTTATCGAATTAGACGTATGCATTCGAGAGTCGCCTTCCTCGTCTTTTCATTTCCTTCATTTCTATCTCTTTCCTCCCGTCTCGATCTGGCCGCTCGATTTTCGTTTCCAGCCTCTCTCCGATTCTCTCCCATTCTCTTCAACATTCCGACTCTGCTCCTCAATCTTCTCCTTTTCTCACCGAGAAAGTTCGTGTTCTACGAAACTTCTTGATTAGGGATTTGATAGTGCTTTTTATGGGATTTCCCTCGGCACGGAATTCAAGTGGGTAGTTGCGATGAAGTATCTTTAAATTCTGGCCTTCATTTTCTCGCCGAATCCTTCTTTCATGTTGCCTCCGCTAGATTAAAATTCCGGAGATCCTGACCTTCATTAGCTTCCTTTCTTTTTCTTATTTATTCCCTCGGACAATTGGTAGAGGTCTGATCTGATTTCGGCTCCAAGATACGATTTGGTTCAACAATTCGAGATTTGTACCTAGTATGTTGATGTACTAATTTATTCTGGTGTTAAAGAATATTACCGACATTTTTATATCGTTTGCAGTGTTGTTTATAATACTCTTTCATACAGTAGTGCCATAATGAAAGTCGCAAGTTTGCCAGACCTATGCCGTTGAATAAAGTATGTGCATACAGAACTGACTAGGTCTTGGGGACTGCAGTCAACCAACCACGGATGGCTAAGCAGCCATTAGGACCCACGATGATGCAAAAAGATTGTAGGCATGGAAACGGGATGAAAACAATGAATAAAAAAAGTATTTGATTACGTTATTTCTAAAGTTTCGTAAATGTAGACAGCATTTGTATATTACACGTGGCACATTGTCATTTAATGGCTGACGTGCTTGCGGGACACAAGACAAACACTAATTGAGAGACGAGAAAGTCAGTGCAGCACTCGGGTGAAGGAAGAATGCGACTAGGAGCGCGATCCACGACAGGCGGATGCGCGAAAGGTCCAACGCAATTCGGTTGAGGAACGAGCGAATCGAAGGAAGAAATTCCACGGCGTTCATTCGAAGTCACCCCTTACATCCCCTGGCGGCAGGGGCAATCCAAGGCGGCATCTCCCTTTGTTTTCTCGTCTATCTCCGGACTTCCTCCTTTCGTCTCCGCTTTCTCCGTGGCACAGTTATCCACCTCTCGCTTCGGCATCAAGCCAGTTTTGTCCTTCTCTTCGACCGGGAAACTTCTTCCCAGGGTTGTACTATACTGGCTCGCGCCACGACTAGCGGGCTCGATGGCTAGACGGCTAGATGGCTGCCTGCTTGGCTGGCAACTCGTGTTGGTTTTATGACATTATTTTACTCGCGCTCGAAACTTCCCGATTACTTTTATTAGAATGCAACTCCGGGAATTAACGTGGCAGGAAACTCGGCAGGCTTGTTTGCGAGAGGAGTTCGCATTGCAGCTCGATGAGGGCGAAGTAGGGTGGAAGGACTCTTTTGAAACGTCGCCGACTGTCATCGCCATCTCCACCACGGGCGGCAGGTCTGCCAAGCCAACGTTCCACTTTGAATTCAAGATCTCTTTATTGCGTATCGTATAAGGTAATGTCGCGACATGACGAGGAAAGTTTTCCCTTTACATTTTTCACTAGCAATTTCATCTTGCGCGCCGCTGTAAGCGCTAGAAAAAGTTGCTGTTTATTTCAAATTTCGAAAAATTGCAAGTCTATATATGCACTTTTATTAGTTCCGCGGTTCAGAAAAAGTTTTCCATCCATGCCTATTGGTTCCTATGATTGAAGTTTTCGCAAGGATTCTATTAAAGGAGTACAAGAAACCGCAAGTAACCACAATTATAAAGAATTATAAAGTATGAACATATATATGAAGACATGTGGATCCTAGTAGCACTTCTCTTCTCGATAACCTTGTGATCAGATATCCTTTACGATCTTTAAGACATTTAGATTTAGACCTTTCATGACTTTCGAAAAAGAGATGGGTGCAGTGGCACATTTGTTCCTGACAGGTTGCTAATGGGACATTTCAATACCCAGGGAAAACGTAGGAAGTAACTAATGTCGTTTGCGATAGGACCCACATATTATGGATACCCTGGCAAAGTTACAATCATTTCGTACTGTCTTATAGTATCAAACAATTCTCATCAGCTATTATAAAAATGTTAAGTACAAGTACATGACCATACAACACGAAGCAGTAATCGTAATTCTACCGGTTATTGCAGTCTGAGAAATGTGTCATTAGGTTAATAAATTATTTCTGCACTTGCATCTGAAACCTGACCTTTCCATTTCCTCTTGAGAAGAAGTAGCTAACTGTTAGTGGGGCGGTGGATTTTATCAGCTGCAAAAATGCAGACGTCACTCTCGAATCTCAGCTTTCTCCGATGGGAAGCTTCCCTTTTCATCTTGAAAAGTCACGGAAGACGTTAAACGACCTATGGGCCTGTCAGTTTTATGATTCGACTGTGGCTTCGCTATCGCGATTCCGTATAAAATGGTAATAGTCGTCCTTTTAGCCGGGAGAATAAGGTTCGAGCAAGAGAGAGAGAGACAGAGAGAGAGAGAGAGAATCGAGTAGCACGGTCATTTCTTTACTCCCGAACCACATGGTGTCACTGCTGCATGTGACTACGAGTCTTTTCTCTTCTTCTTTATGCCTTTTTTACCTCGCCACCATCGCGGCTTCTTTTTCCTTTCGCCAAGTGTCTGGCGGGTTAAACCTTACTAAATTTCCAGCGGTTACTTTTATTGGTCCTCTCAAAGCGAGGGTGTATGAGATAAAATGAGACGCGTTTTGATACTTTCTGATAAAGGACACTTTGCGAAAAGAATGGTTTCTGCCGCGAGACGCTTTTCGCATTTCGAATGACACCCCGGAATCGCCGAATTCTCATCGTTCGCGGATGAAAAAGGAGGAAACGGCGAAACTGTAAACAAAATATAAAGCAGTGGCAAATTAAATTTGCACGGCAAAAAATGTCATAAATTACGAATAAAATGTTTGCATTTATTTTGGGTGCAAACTTTGAAATGATTTTACAAGTTCCGCCCGTAAAGGAACACTCGGCATTTGTCACGGTTTATTTGTATCAAACCCGGTTAACGAAATATGAGGAAGTGACTGAATTAGTAGAGAAAGCGAGGCTACATTTGCGTTATTATTATCCGAGTCAATTTATTTGTTTATGACTTCATTAGCGGCGGTTGTCCGGTATATGACTGGATGATGAATTGCCCCGGGGTTCCTCGCGGCAGGAAGTTATGTATGCCGCGCATCCGAAGAGAGAGATTCATATAATGTTATTTTTCTTCGCTCGCACTGCACTGTTCCCACTTGAGGTTTGTTATTAATGTTTTGTCTTACCTGAAACGTTTAGTTGCATTTAATTACCGAGCAAGATATTTCTTAAAAACAAAACAACTTCCCTTTGCCGACGGACATGCCGCTTCCAAACCACCTGAAACATAAATATTCGAATAAATAAAATTTTCTGTTTATATTCTCTCATCCAAACAATTCGCTTTTATTATACGGAGATGAGACTTGATGCTGAACATTTTTCTCCATTACCTTGTTTTATCAATTGTAGTGGTCGTGCGTCAATCGTTAAGCTATAGAACATGTCAATGACTGACAATAGGAATTGTTTTAAAGGAATCAGTTACACGAAGACAAGTTGTCAATAAGAATTTCAAATACGTCAAAGATTTTTACGTACTAAGGAAGAAGAGTAAGAAAAAAAACAACAAAAGTTATGATTATTTTCTCTCTCAAAGGAGGAGTTCAATATGTGACGCGAGAATGATGAATTGAGTTACACATCGAATGAAGGGATGATTTATGTGTTATTTTCACATCGCTCAGAATTTCTTAATACCTTTAAGGATAGTTTATTCACAATCTTACGTTTTCAAAATTCAAAATGGTCGATAAAACGTGCGCGAACCCTCCTCTTAGGTCTACCCAGGATCAACGGCGGGGAGTCAGAAAATTGATCGGTTCTGAATTCATTGTTCCTTGTTCCCCTGTATAAATGTTGATTTTTTTTCTGAAATAATATTGGCCATTGACGAGCACGCGCATCGCTTATTATAACATAGAATTAATGGAAAAAACGGTATGGAATTTTTTTGAAATGAAAGCACGGACCGAATGCAGTACTGCAATAATCCTGACAAAAATATCGGCGAATGGTGCATGTATATAGGCAGCGATTTCAATTAAGTACTCAAGCGTTTGCGCGCGCCTGCACGGCCAATCGCAATATATACATATATATACACACGTCATGATAGTGACCGATTTCTGGTAAAAATACATGTGGGAAGTGAAGAACCGCAGAATCTCAACCTATATATGCCGACACCCACATACGTGCAGATAAGGGATACATTTGTTGTCTTGTCTACGTCGGTTATTCCGAGTGACGTCAAGTGGAGGGTTCAGATAAGAATGGGAAAATACACATTCGCAAACATATCAGCTTAAATATTCATTTCCGCATCTCGAAGATGATCAATAATGATCATTAATGGAGGTTGAACGAATTTGCGGAATATTTTATTCGTAATCACGACGTGTCGGTATGACGATTTAAAACAAAAGTATTTCGGTCGGTCAGAATGTAGATTTAATTCACTTCCAAACGTTAGTACGGAAATTGCTGAACGACACTGAAGAAAAGTGTGACCTCGCGAATTAAATCCTGAATTCCCTCGGCGAGGAAATCGCGGCACGATTTGCAGAATTCAGTTTGGTCCGGGCAGTTAGATCGAGTCCACGGTGAGCTGTTCAAAGTAGCGTAGCGGGTCGTCGGGATAGAGCGTACATTGAAAGGCTATCGACTGAAAGGGCGAGAGAAATCGACGGAGAGAGGATGAGTTGGCAATGGAAAGATGGAAAAAGAAAGATTGCTGGAGTGAAAGAGGGATAGAATAAGAGGTTTGTTGGAGGCGAAAGAGGAAAAGAGGGAGTGAGAAAGTTAGCGAATGTGAAACGGACGAACGGAGACGGAGATAGACAGTAGATAGAAAGAGATGGAGGAGTGTGTGCGAGCGAGCAAGAGAGAGGTCGATATCTCCCCAACCCCATGTGTGATTCGAGGACACGAGCCGAATCCCAAGCAGGGGTTGGTTGTCGCCCCGCGTACAGAACGGACTCGGCAACTCGTGTATCGTATCGTATTGTTCTACCGGAATATACGGGCCGGATCCTCACCCTCTGACCCCCGCCTCTCTTCCAATCCACATAACCCCGCACCATTTCCGGTAGAGCCGGCCGAGAAGAGGGCCGAAAGGACTGTAGCCTTTTCCGTATTACGAAAGACTGGTCTGCTGCGCGCTCTAGGATCTGCCGAAAGTGACCGTGGTCACGTTCCGTTCGACTCCTCTGACGTCGTATCACGTAATACGGCGCTTATTTTGGTTTATTTCATCTCTCGGGGCAAAAAACGTCGGAACCCTCTTTAGATCTCTCGCCGATACCACATGCGTAAATTCGATTTCCTTCGTAAACCGCCTGTAGGAATAAATCCGATATTCGTATCTATTATAAGATTTCGGATGTAGGGATTCCGGCCGGTTTATGCACAAATGGCGAGGATTCCGACTTTACGAAGTCTCGTCCTGGACGTTGCTCTTCTCTGGCCACGCGATAAAAATATTAAATCTTAAAAAAATAATTTGATCAGGTTGATCAGGCAGACGGCGAGAGACGCAGATTTGAAATTCGATAAGTATAGCACGAGAGGATTTTCCTAAGTTCTCGCGGTATGCTGAACTTGTCAAAGCTTAAGAAGCAGCAACATGGAATCATATAGTCCCTACATTTTTGAGCAAGCTCTTACGGAAGTATCCGACGAGATATATAAGCGGACGCTATGCAGACGGATTATCCGGATTCCTGCGGCACACGTGATCGATCTCCACTTAGCGGTCGTGTCTGCCAATACACATGCATGCCCAGCTTTCTCCGGTTCTGCGGTTGTCGGTATATTTCCGACCTCAAAGCTGCCAGCATTTAGGATAGAATAAGTCGGACATTCCCGGAATGATTCCCAGTTGTCCGGTTCCTAATAGGAAATCCCCGTTTTCCGTTTCCAATCTTGATTAAATACCGGTATTTCGAGACTTTTCGTCATCGATAATGTTGAAATGCGAATCCTGAAGGAAATGTGCACGATCTCGATAAAAGCGGTCGTTTTTGTTTACGTGCACATAATCAGCTTGAAAAGATTCGCGAATATTACGGGGTTCCATTTCGCTGAATTCCCTTTGAAGTCGTCTACGTCCCTCGTGCGTTTCGTTGTGTGCAATAAAAATGTCAGTATAATAATATATATACACGGGTGGAATGCGTGGCTTTTATCTCTTTCCTCGGAATCGCTGAAACGGCAAATGTAACTGGCAATTATTCCGCTCGACCTGTCGCGGTAGCGTCGAAAAAGCGGAAAACGCATTCACGACACTGATAGTCGATGTCGGTTATCCATCTTTCCACTTCACTTTTTTCCAACATTGCCGGATACTTCCGCGACTGCGACTGCAAAAAACAAAAACAAAAATACGAAAGACCGTCCGGTCAGTTTTCTCAAGCATTCAATTTTTCAATGATCACATATATGCGAAGAGTTTATCGTTGTTCGATCATTGTTTCAAATGTTGTCGGTTATCGCCGATTTCCGAGCATTCGCTACGACCGATAGGCAAATATCGGAGCCAATTGTACGGAAGGTAGCTCTTATAATTTTGAAATTCGTATACCAAGTTTATAAGTTTTAATAGAAAACCCGCGACTCGTTTGGAACGCGGATTCAACTCTGGTTAAGTTTAATTCAGTTAGAGTACGCTCGGAACCTCAAAACTTTTTTGATTTTACCAACTTAATCACGTCGTAATTAACTTTTAAGATACGAAACTATGCGGCGGTTTACGCGATATCGGGCGCGTGTCTAATCTTGAGATTCCCCGAATTCTTGGTAACTGCCGATTGCTTTGTATTTTACCGTCGATGTGTACATATAGATGTATATACTCAATTCGCCATGACTGATACCTACGTGAGACATTTCGGAAACAATGCGGGTTATGCGACGAAATGCAGTAATCCGCTAACTAGGGATACTCTGTTATCGATCAATCAGTATAGCGATGGCGGTGCTCGTTAGTAGCTCTCATTACCGCGTCGAACATGTAATCGCTATAAAAGCCAAAGGCAATATTGTAGGGAGATGTTATACGCATATAGGCTGGCATATACATAGATACTTGACGACATTATTCCGGATAGAATCGGCCTTGATTTTGTGGACGTGGCGATTTGCAGAAACAAATGCATTGCCTCCCATGGGTAATAGTTGAGGGTCTAGGAATTCTTCAATCTTCCCATACGTGACGCAATATCCCCTGCGCGTTCTAACTTGTCTTTCCATTTAGCTATTGTCAAACAGAACAAAAAATATGTCCGAGACAGGTACATCTTGCTAACCATAAGTGTTTGTATCATTGCTAAATTAGTGAATCAAGCCTGGAGCAAGGCATAACCCTACTGACGAGTAAGCAGACCTGGAACGAACGACTAACCAGAGTGTATGTGATACGGGAAATTATATTTTTAATGCATGTGAAGATTGTCGCGTGAAATTCTGATTCAAAATGTAGTCCTCACCACACATGTTATAAAGAAATAGATAAGATATGCAACGTGTTTGAAAAGAATAAAAAGCAAGTACTTACCGATTATCTATAACATTGAACGCTCGTGCCGTCGTTCGTTTCAATATTAGTTATGGATCTGTTAATAAAATGGCAAATGTGACTACCCATCAAGTACTTGGATGTCTTGTCTTTTGCTGAAGCTCGGTTATTGTCGGAATTTTGCCTCTCGCGAAATTTGGCGTTGAGGAACGCCAATCGTTTTGCGCTTTGAGCCCGCGCGTCAGCGCGAACTAACGAAATCGACTGTCGATCCGATAACGTCAGCGAAAACGACCTGGGATGGGATACTCATTTTCTTCGATGATCACTAAAGTCCCTTCTCTACCTAGACTACCAGCCCTCCCCCTTCCCTACTACTTCTTATCCTCCAGCTTCTCAGCCTCTTCCCATCTCGCCTTCTCCAGCACGCGCTCCTCTTCGAGAAAAGTCTTTCAAGTTTGAGAGAGAAGACGGTTTCCACTCCGATTTCCTCGCGCCTTTCTTTTACTCCTTTCGTCGCAGTTTTACGTCCCAGCACGCTCGCGCGCGAACCTTTGCGATTTATGGGTTTATGGGGGGTTTTAGCCTGCTGCTGCGATAAGGGAGTACGTTATAGTCGGGGAGTCACACTAAGGTCACAAACGCGCGAGCTGGGAATCGAAGCGGGACTTTAAGAGAGAAGAAAGAACGGAGGTAAACGGACATTTTAACGGCTCTCGTGCATATATGTATGTCGTTATGGTAATCTCAGTCGAGCCGGGCCATGAAAAGTGCCGGATCCTCGATCGAAAACGTTTCTTTTCATTTGTTCGCCATCCGAAGCACCGATGCTGTTTCTTTACTTTATTAGAGAATATCGCTGAGGATTTATGGTCCAAGCCCGAACGGAACCGGAATCGAACCCAGTTATGAAGGATATCGCAACATCGAGCTCGGATGGGATACGCGAGCTTGACCAACGATTTCGCAGTGCACACGTATTCGCATCAGTGCGATCGCAAAACTGGCGGAAGAACAGAACTCGAAGATCCGACTGAAAACTTGATCCGATCCGGGTTAACCGTTATGGGGGTTATTTTTTCGTATAATCTTTATTTTGCTTCGAGCTTACTCGTTCGTAAGAATGTGCACGAAACCACTGTGCCTTGATTTCAGATAATTCCAGAGATTTCCTATAGGAATTGAGATTTCAATAACTTGAAACGAAGAGTTACCTTAAATATGCCTTTGTTCGCTAGAAGAAATTAATAAAAGTTATGGAGATTCCAATAAAACTACTTATTAAAGTTTTCAACCAGGTCGCTTTGAAAATCGCCTCGAACGTTCCATTCCCAACCTTCTTTCGGGCGTTTTTTTTTTAAAGGAATCATAGCGTCACTTGTTCTTTTTTTCAATTTAGTTTTTCATTAACGTACACGTATGAGTCGTAGTACTCCAGAAATGTCCAAGCTATCCGGAGATTTTTGTCGAGGGCAGAGCGCGGCAATAAAGGAACCGCCGCACTATCGCCCTTCGACCGGACCAGGAGAGAACTTTGTAGAGAGATCTCGTATTCGCTGCATGGAACTTGTTAATATTTGTATTAAGGATGACACACAAACCGAATTTTTAAGGCTACGTCTTCCGAGTTCGACTTTCATGTTTTCGCACTCTTTGATAAGTTTGAATTCGAAGTCATTTCTTCTAATTTCAGCTGTTACGCTGGGTGTTTTCAGCTTTAATGAATCGTACTTGTCGTACTTCAATCTTAGAAGATGATACGAAGACGGATAAGATAACACGGCGATAACGACGAGCAGGGTGTACATAACTGCACAACAATGTATGATACAATATTTCCAATTACGTTCATTGATGCAGAGTATGATGGCACTATTTTACGTTGAGAGGTGGAGTTGGGGGCTAGTCTGGTTTTCCCCATGAAATCTCTCTCCATGCGCAGCGCGCATCAGTGTGTCTAACCATGTACAGCAGCGTGCTCTAATATCGTACATTTGCATATATATAAGTCTTCATTGTTAATTCTCACAGTAGACAAATAGGACAGTATTTAGGTATTGTAGAAAAAAAAACTAATGAATGGAATTCATATAAGTGCATGACATTAATGAACTCCGGAAACCCTTTTCGGCAGGTTTACATTACTCTCATTGAATCCGTCCTCGGCTACGAAATGGGCAAAGAGACCGTTTTATAAATTGGTGTTTGAATTTGAAAGTTTAACGATATTTAATAGAATTTGAAGCTAGTTTTTGTCCCCGAGTTTCGCAAACGCCTCATTTGCGAGAACATCGAATCCGACGGAGACTCCCTAAATTACCATCCTTTAATGTCTTCTCGAATCTCAAATAATCCGAAGTCGAAGCAACGGCGGAGCGCGCCGAGAGAAAAGCTGGGAAATGACAAGGGAACGATTGCCGGGAAGAGGCAACGCGAGAGCTTCGAAAATGGCCCCATCAGTATGCAAAATATACGCGTCGTGCGGGGGTGGTCTCTCGCGCTCTTCATTTTGTACCGCTCGACCATTCTCTCCTGCCTTTTCTGCACCTACCTCATCTCTATTTTCCGTACCTCTCATCTGTATCTCCGGAAATATATTGTTTCTCTTGTTCTCGCTCCTCTCTTTTTCCCCTTGCCACGATTGGTTGTCCCAATGTTATGACCGGCTTCATCAGCGTTCGCGAGATTTCCTGAACTTTTTAAACATCCATTCTTATTCGCGTTAACTCCACGAAGATATAACCTTGGACGTTGACGGCGCATTACAAACGTACAATGTGCAGTAGGTTTCTGCGTACGTCAACTGATACTTTGGATTGGTTGAACTAGCTGATCCTCCTGTTTCTCGTCATCTTGCTGCAGACAGAACATTGCGCAAGTCGACAACATTTTGAACCAAGCACCATACTTCAAAATGTCACTAGAAAACCTATTAGTGATAAGTGTCGAGCAAATTTCGTAATTCTGAGATTGTGTCATTAATTGAAAAAAGCAAAGTCCTTTGAAAGATCAACGACACGTCCGCCGCGTAATTGTAGAGGACAATAATAGATTGTAAGAGGGAAAGGGGCGCAGTAAGAGCTACGTAATTTTTTTAGGTAGACACTTTGCACGCTTTACCATGCCGTTTCAGTAACAGCTGCGACGACCAGACCGTTCGTCTAGGCGAAGATGAGCGTACGTGCTTGTTTTACGTCTCGACGTTTCTCGTCTTGCGACATCGGGATGTTTTGATCTCATCTCTCAGACTATACGCCGGTTACCGGCCTGATTCTCTCGACGCTAACAAACGGATGATGTTTGATGTTCTTATAACGTAAAATCCACGAATGTTGCCATCTCGTATACACTTTTGAAACAAGAGTTTTATTGAAAGGCTTCGTTTACATTCGATTCCGCTGCTCTGTTTTTCTTTGCATATTACGACGAAGACATCGTCTGGACTGGTGTTTGCGCCATGACAGACATCATGAAAAATTGAGAGAACTTGTGGTAAAATTAACTAGAGTTTTTAGAACCAATTCCCCAATTACTCGCAGTACACAAATTGCACACGAATTACAGAAAGCTCTAACATATTTCTGACCTTCAAGCGCTCATTGCCGAGGATTACAATGCAGATGTTATTCGGGCAATGCGCTCCTCCATTTCTAGCGAGGAATAAGTGTTGCTTAGTGCAGGCTACAAATCAGCGACCGCGAATTGTAAATGGCTTCATAACGAGCTAATAAATAAGGAGTTGAGTAAATGCAGCATAAACTCAAATGTAATGGTTATAACTATGATGCACGAGAAGCTATAAAGTAGAGGATTATGAGGTTTTTTATTTGATTTATCGCCATATACGTACGGCGCACCGTTGTTTTCTATTCGATTATAATTTTCATATGGCACTGCGGCGGTTGGGAAACGCGCGGAAAGATTGTATCTACCTTGTAGCAAGCGTGATATGTCGTGACAAATGGCAGTCGCGGATTTTATCAAAAAATCATTAACATCGACGAAAGTTTCGCGATTAATTTATTCGTTTATTATTGTCGTTACGCCCACGGTCGAGGAATTTCGTCCAAACGCTAAATCACGGAACGGGAAATCACATTGGAATAACACTACCTCCTCGCGTAGAGATTCATTTCACGAATAACAATTGAAATATTATGACAAATGATTCTTGCGGTTTCTAAATGTTAAACCCAGAATTCACTATTGTTTCATTAAAGGAGTATGATTCACAGATTCAAAATTATTATTAAATAGTGTTGGAATTCATAATGTTTGCGCGGGTTGTTTATACGACTAAAAGTTTCCATATTATAATAACACGGAAGTTTATCTTCTTTCCTTGCAGTGGAAATACACTCATCAGGTAAATAACAGACCGTACACCACGAGGAATTACCCTTTAGAACGCCGACAATAGAAATTTTAATAAACTGCATTTTAATAGTTTCTTTATTTTAGTCAATTTAACTTTTTTGTCTTACGTCAAGATCTTTTTTTTTTGAGCGTCATAACGTTCGCATGTTACCGAACTGGACGGGATGAAAATTCATCCAATCTTGTTAAAAGGAACGCCTAGAAGGCGGATTAAACGGTCTTCTCACTTTTTTTTTCACCCAGGATGATAGAATGTGACTTTCGCAGGATCAACCAAGGGATTAAGTACAATTAGCAAAATTAGTCCATACAACATTTGTAGATATTTTTTTCGTTTGGTGTCGACATATAGGATTCCACTTCTGTAAGTTTTCCTTATCAGATTTGAAGATTTAGCCTAAACCTGTCATTTTAGGCTACACATGGTTTGAAGCGGGATTAAGAGGGTTTTAATTTTGGACCTTTTGTGCTTTATCGGTAAGATGATTCACGGCTATTGAGCTTCTTCAGAAACATCTATAGCATTTCCCATCTTAATATATACCCATATCTGCTTTTAGCTTATCTTGAGTCACGGGGCTAAATTGGTACACCGGATGTGTTTGAAGTAAGATATTTCTGATTTAGCTTTATTGCGAATCGAGCAATCTGGAAAGTTTCATTGATAACTAGCATACTTTGAGGGTTGTAATAGGATAACCTATTGTCAAAATGGTTTAGGTAATGAATAATACTTGGCATTGATAGACGGTCACTTTAACAGGTAATGAGATATTATCATCTCTGGTACTACATATATTCGGGTATGTAGGTAAAAAGAAAGATTAGAGGAAGAAAGGAATCGATTTTACGCCGGCGGCGTAAAGGTCAATTGAGCGCGACGATAAAATAGCCAGTGTTCGTAGGTAAGCGAAGGGGCGCGTAGGGTAGCGGCAGAACATAATTGGACGACTGGAGATGAGTGTGTACCATCAAAAGTCCCGCGCAGTCCGTCGTAAGAAACACAAAGGCCGAGTGGAGATCCTACTTGTCCTACATTCGAAAATAGTTCGCAGTCCACGCGGATCGAAGCAAACGTCCACATTTTGAGTTCGCGAACCCTCGAGCCCCGGCACTCCACTCCGGCAAGTGGGCCTTTCAGCCGGAATGACGTGACCCGATGCGTTAGGGACTAAATATTTATTTGCGCGACGTCTCCCCGGCGTCGTCGGAACCTTTCAATTCGTCCATTGAGAAAATATCTCGACGCAACTGTACGGAAGAATGAAATCCCGCATGCACAACGATCTCGCGACTTATCTTTGATATGATTCTTTTTTTTTGTATCCGACGTTTTCCGCTGATTCAATAGACCGTCCATTACGTGGATTGGTTGCGAATAATGGACTGTGCGATTTCATACGATCAATTGTGTTTTTCAAAGTTACGAAATAATTTTATTCCTACTTTGATGGATCAGTGGACGTGGATGATGGATATTCCTCTGGTGGGTGTAGAGAGATTTCGTAGATTTGGACAGATTATAAATGGAACGACACAAGAGTTTTGAAGGTCCCAGGTACTCGACCAATAGGTGCTAAATATTGCACGAGACCTTTTTTGGTCCGATGAAAAATGACAACTATCTGGAGTCCGTTAAGAGATTAGACGTTGCAGGAATCACTGGTTATCCGCATTAATTTTGTTGTTAAATATTTTATCTAACGGGAGTGAAAGCAGAATTTCTATTGGCTACTGACGACTGCACGGGAGGTGCTAAATATTACATGGTACATTTACCGGGTCTTAGTCGCCTCGTTACATTCTAAAGCTGGAAATTATAGGAATCCTTTAAAGTCTAAAAGATTAATTACTCGTTCTGTTCGTGTGATTTTATTTCATTCGTTTCACGACCTCACATTAAAATTCGAGATAAATCGTAAACATAATACTCGATTACCTGCGACCATTTCAATCGCCAAAGAGGAGAC
Organism: Trichopria nigra; assembly: GCA_030522945.1. Taxonomy (NCBI): domain Eukaryota; kingdom Metazoa; phylum Arthropoda; class Insecta; order Hymenoptera; family Diapriidae; genus Trichopria; species Trichopria nigra. The sequence continues at coordinate 20,294 of JAPYZR010000167.1, read as the reverse complement.
TAGAAAGTAGAAGGGGGTGGAATAAAGGGGCAAAATTTAATGCGATTATTAATTCGACGATTCCGATAAAGGACATTTGTAATGTCCCTGCGTCTAACTGCGAGGCTGGCGCCGTTGATTACTATCTTTGGTAAATCGAAAGACATTACCGTGACAGGCAGGAGACGAGAAGTGCGATGAACGTAATCGATAAGAGCCACCACGCGCTATACGATCTATGCGGCGACAGTTGTCGGTTTCGGATTAATTCAAGCCAGGAAGGAGCGCAGCGTCGGTTTAACTACAGACCTGCCGACGTTAATCATTCGAATCGCTCGGGACCTGTCCCCCGTGTACTTTCACCAAGTCGAAAATGTCACGCGTATGTTTGCTCATTGTAGTTGAGCGATTGCTTTTCCGAAATTTTCATTCTTTAACGTATTTTCTTTTTTATTGCGCAATATCGATTGGAATTCGTGAAGCGTAAAGGGTGTTGATAATTTACAAATCGTTAAATTCAAGCGGGATTTCATTCCTATTTCAGAGTGACGAATAAAAGTTATAGAATTTTAAAGTCACCGCGCTCAATATTATATGAATACGTCGACAGTTATGGATATGCCATAAATGTAACGTAATTTCCCGAGCGAAGGAAACGTTACGTAAAATGATAATCGGACAATGCGCATGTAGGCACGCATTGGCGTGAGATTTATAACATTACATTGTTCCGCCATTCGCTCGTAAAGTGGGTCTTTGACCGTTTTCATTCGGAAGAGTTTCTGACGTTGAAGCCCGAGCCCGATGAACTTTCAATATGCGTTCTGCCCGAGAGCAGTTTGTTCGCCGATCTCGAGGGGCGGCAACAATAGCAGGGACAAACATGACCGATTTGATATCGAGCTGAATGGGAAAGGTGACTTTTCCAATGTAAATTTAATCGACGGCGGCGGCGCTCCGGAGGTAAATGAAAGTTAAATACAATTAGCCGTTTTACTTCTTACTATTGGATCGCGAAGTTGAAATACCTTTTGGAATTCGCTTTTAATCACGAGTCAGGCGAATGTCCTGTTTAGTACCGTTAGTATACAGCAATCAACGTTGTAATGACGACTGGTTTGATGTCCAGTTTTCAATTAAAGGATCGATCGGTTCGATGTCTAGCATCCGATTAAGTGGATGCCCCCGTTAGCGCTGATGCCGCCACCTTTCCGCATCAGCACTAACATTCTCACCCAAAACAGTTTTGCGGGCTGCTTTGCGACATTTTGATCAGTGGTTTTAATCATATTCTCCAGTAGAAACACGACTGTGCATTCAGTTAGGTGGAATTCTGGAGTTTAGACACCTCGTAACATCAGTGGGATCTGGGGAAATGATGGAAACAAGTTTATAATACCTTGTAATAAAGAAATTACAAGAGAAGAAATATTTTCAAGGATCATAGAAAAAGAAGATTCGTTTTTCCATTCATTTTCAAGTTTTCTAACGCTGCCTCGAAATGCCCATGCGTAATATCATGAATTCAAATGACCGTTTTCGAAACGAGACTGTTATCATCCAGTGAACATTAAATAATATTCATTCACGCCACGACTATGGAGCAGATGAAAATTTACTTAGATATTACGGAAGCGAATTCCTTCCCCTAAGAACCGTTATTACTTTTACTTCGGCTCTTACGTTACCTAAGGCGAATCCTCGGCGGTGTTTTTTTCGTAATTTTCGCAGAATCTCGCCGGTGTTTCGTTAATGCATTCCGCTTTCTATCGGGGAACTTTTTGAATGCGCCAGCGGAAGCTTTTCTTCCGAAGTACTCGAGCTCGCGAGCTGCAACTGTCGTGCCAGGACAGTTTAGCAAACAATGTGATGAATTCAACGAGCAAGTAAACGTCCACGCCAGGGGGGTCATGAGGGAAAGAGCGAAAGCAGAGGTTAGGTGGGAAGCTGCTAAGGATCCGAGGAAAAGTGCACCACACTACTTACCGCGCCTTAAGAAAATTCACGTCGTTGGCACTTCCTCGTTACCGGCGATGCACCCTGTGCATGCACTTCGCAGAGCAAATGCAGAATCCGCGCGGGCGCAAATGCGTGCCGCGAGATTACGACTAAAAGGCGCAATGTTAAAATCAATGAAAATGCACGTTTAAGAGGCGCCTTCCGCTTCACATCGAATGCAGAAAGACAACGCGTCTCGAATCATTGAATCACTTACGAATAATGGAAAATTCTTGCAGAATTGTAAATGACGTGAAAAAGTAACAAAATCTCCTCGGCGATAAATGATGTCTTCCTGCTTCCTTTTGTCTAGATTTAAAAAAACTGAGGAACAAATTAGAAGAAGAGGAAAAAAAGCATTATCCCGTCGTCGGTCTTTCGTCTCCCGGTGCACCAACTCTTTCTTACTGTCACTCGTATTGTCTCGGGAAACCCCAAATTTAACCTCTAGAAGAAAAGCAGAATTTGCCGCATATCTTTCTTTCTTTAGTTTGCGCGACCCCGTTGTCGGCATTTTGCGACGTGAATAAAAAAGTGCTTAAGAGAAAAGGCTCGAGAGTTATATGTTGGTATACATTCAAATAATTTTGCGTAGCGGAAGAGAGACGAAATAGCACGACCTTAAATAGGGTCAAAACTGCAAGAAATTTGATCTTCCATAATTTCGTTATGAATCACTTTTCTGATTAGGCGTTGTTAATTGACGTTACACACGACAAGAATAAGCATTGAATCTCTACACATTTTTTTTTGTTATTAGTTGCCGGACACGCGACCAACCGGGTCGTGTAGATTAGCCGAAGCGACGGTCGGTCAATTTTTATCTTATCCAATTTATATTGGGGCAAGTCTTGTTCCAAGTCTACCTCCATAAAACTGAAATGGTTTCAAAATCCGGGTATGCTATTCGCATCAGTGAACGATCGAGTATCAAACGAGGAAGAGGATCATGGGCATATCGTGCCGTAGAATGTGATCGGTATCGAACTTCATAGCCAATAAGACGTCCATCTTCGTCTGGACAGTCCATTGTTATAAGAAGTAACTTATTGACGAAGAGAAGGGAGGTCCGATAGTCACAGAGATTCGTACAGGTCCCACGTAACAAATGATGCCTTCATGATGGCAATATCCATTTCTGGTGCAGAACTAAAGTATCCCTAATATATTTTCCACGAGCATTATTGAAAATAACGTATTGCAATAAACGTTTAGCAGTTCATCATGGCTCGTAGTGCATGACTGTCGAAACTTTTATCCCAAATACAGGTGTTGAAAAACGACGATGCAAGGTGGTCGAAAGAGCGATATCGGGAGAAAATACCACGAGCCTACACGTACGAGAGTTTCTCGCCGGGTCGTAATGTCGTACATGGTGAAACGACACCGACTAGCGCCGACACGGAGGTGAACCGTAGTAGTTGCATTTTCACCCAGTGCAGAAACGACAGATGAAAGCGGTTACACCGCCTTCGCTGCTATATTGCCATCTTTTGTCTTCACTGCACTTCGCGCTTTCTCCATCTTCCCCACGGCGATCACATCCGCGGCGTCGTCTAACCTAATCTCTTCTTCTTTTTTTTCTTTTTTTTTCGGCATTTGCCATCTTTTCCCCTTCCTCCCCTTTTTTCTTCGCCGGCCTCGAAGCTAGTTCTATTTCGGACTACGTATACTGGCGTCCGACCAAGCAACCTTCCGCGCCTTACTTTTCGTTCCGTTTCGCGCTTTCTTCTCGCGACTCCTTCTTAACGCTTTGCCCATTTTCCGTAACGTCGTAACGGGCCTCGTCATCTTTTGCCGCCGGTTGCTCTTTGCCTCGTTCACGTCCTACTTATTCTTTTTCCTCGTTGTCGCTTACCGCCCGCAACTCGGGCTGCAACACTGCCTCTGTATTGCCGAGACCGAGACCGCTTACATTATTATTACATAAATCAGAAGCGCGCTCTTTTCCACTCGCGATGAACACCAGAGAGAGAGCTTACACACCCGGCCTTATATGCGTCCCGCTTACACCTCGCACGATCTTCGAGATCCTTCCTGCGCCGCCCGTCTCGCACCCTTATTCCTTTTTTCGAAATAAAGCGAGCTTTTCTAGTTTAATAACAATTTATTTCCGACTTTTATTTCCCGCAGACATATAAGGGGACGTTGGGAACGTTAGTCTTTTCTACCATTGCGTCAGCGTGTTGCCACGTTTCTGGTCATTGTTAACGCAACACGGTTACAGCTGGATTCGAACAAAGAATACTCCGACAAGGAAGGTAACCAAGTGGTATAGGAGCGGTTTGCAAACAAATGTTTATACCCGCCAGTCATATAGTAACTTTTCGATCCTTTGAAGCGACCAACGTAGCAAACAGCAATCCATTTAGCATTCCTGTACATTTGGGTTTACCCGGGCGTTGAAAGCGGTTTTTCCACGCAGCGATAAAGCGAATCACCATGGCGGCACGGCAGTATATACGCGCTTATTTTCGAGTTTCGACGCGATACGTATCGACAGGTTCCTCGTTCGCAATAGCCGGTAGGAAACAGAATATAGACGGGAAATGACTGGCAGCCGATAGCCGGATATTAAATATCCCGCGACCGAGCCGTCAGCTGAATACCGAAAAATACGTGTATCGGATGAGCCGCGAGTATGTGTGGCGCGTTTTTCTACGCGACGCAAATTTATGAAACGTCTTCACCGCGGATCATCAGAGACTGCCCTGAACGTCGCGGAGCATTTATCTGAATTTCTGGTGTTTTGTGTAGTAGCGGTACAGTTGCCAGGTAGACTAAGTTGGGATTGGGGGGCGGGGGGCAGGAGGAATCATGAACAGAATGTTAAGGGAGGCTTTCGGGCATCCCTTATTTTCACCTTATTAGCATTTTTACATGATATCAACTCTTGTATCCTCAGGTGTCCTGGATGCGCAGACGGGATTTGCACATTCTGAGTTCGGGGGAAATCGTCTTCAGCTCGGACGCGAGGTTCTCACCGCAGCATTTGCGGGGTAGCGATGCGTGGACGCTTCGATTGGATCACGCAAGAAAGTCGGATTCCGGTATGTACGAATGCCAAGTCAACATCGAGCCGAAAATCATGTATGCCGTTCAACTTTCCGTCAGAGGTAATTAGAGAATTGCAAATCTAGCCTTTCTACTACGAATAACTCATCGAATAGTTGAGTTTATTTAGTTTAGTACACAAAGTTTTGTATCTAATTATAACTGCGTTTAATATCAAACGGAAGTTAGATTTCACATTCCTATATATATACACGATATGAAATATTATAATTGGCAAGATTAATTGAAGTATACGTAGCTTCTTTTTTTTAATGAATTTGTTTTCGCTCACTTTTGATTAAAAGACGTAACCTCATCAGTTATCAGTTGTCAGTTGAAAAAAGTAATCGTTAATTGCAAGAGCAACGCTTCCAGGAATTTCCCCATTCCTGTCAAAGGCAACTCGTCACGCTCAAGTACTTTATTAAACAGATTTATAAATATGGAAACGTCGAAATGGCATGTAAAGTCGAAAAAGTCGCGGCATGTGTGAAAACACGATTTGAAGATGGGTTTGGAGATTTCGCTGGAAGGAAGCAGCTCTTCCGATACGTAGGAATATTCCAAGCATAAATCGGAGAGTTTTGAAAAAAGTTTTCTCGTTCGCGTTTCAGATCCCGACAAACCGGAAGGCTACGACGAGCCACACTCGCAGCAGACGCGCATAAGTAAGTGCCCCGAGAACAAACAAAAGTGATAACGTCGCGCGCTGATAACGTCATTTCGCCGCATAAAGGAGAATCGATCGGACGAGCTTCGAATCGGACCGCACACGTGCAGTATACCCATTGTAGATTCGCTGTCGCTTGGTTCCCGTCTGTCCCCGGAAATGGGAAACATGGGTTTCGGCTAATGGAAACAAGCTCGCGTAAGGCAAACTTTGAAAGTCGTCTTTTCGATTCTCCTTTCGGCAATAGAACTCGAATCATTGCTAAGTGCCATTCTCCTTTGAATTAATTTTTGACCGATCGCAATGATTACACGGTCGACAAAATCTGACCGACTTGGCAAATCATCAAAGTAAATTTCGGAGATACTTTTCTCCGTTGCATCATTACCAAGCAATGTCTTTTTTCTTTCCCGTACTTTTATCGTTGCTTTGTTTCTTTATATCTTTGTTTCCAGTCGAGAGCTAACGAGGCTATCTCTCGACTGCAAGAATGGAAGGTCAAGTTTTAACGATGGGGAAGCTTCAGCTTGCCATAACACGTCTAAGGCAAGGCGCTGAAATTAATAATTGATTTGTTTAGATGAGGAGCAATAACATTGAACAATTGCAATCACATCTCCGATGTCCTTTCACCGTTGATCATTCGTTTTTCAAATCATAGATGTTCTGGCAGATTTGCAAATAGTCGTTATCTCGAATACTTGGGAATGCCTGCGAATCGATTCCGATATACTGTTTCATCGATTCCGATATCCTCGGTGTCTGCTCTTTGATACAGATACACGCATAACATTTCCGTTCGTAAGACGTCAGCAGCTGGATTTGATTGATCTCTAACGCGGATGTTTGGTCAGGTTTCCACTAATGCATCCGTCAACCTTCTCATGTTGTTCTACATGATCGGATAATTATATCGTTTTCTATTCCTCGCTACTTCCGTCAAGACAACTTCCCACCGGGTGAGTGTGAACATGGGTAAATCCATGAAAACCCGAAATAAAGATTTGGGCAAGTTGACAAGGATTTCTCTATGCTCCATTCTCCAGCACTCATCACGTATATCTACCAAGATATCAAACCAGGTTATTTGGTTTGGGTGGAGGGATAAATCATCTAATAATCCTTGCTTGAATAAACGTTCAATGGGTTTGATCTATGTCACGAAGAGACGTTCCTCGTAAAATGACGTGAAACAACCGAGTTCGGAATCAGCACTGTCCATTTGAAAACATATTTCTGTTCGAGTCCATTGAACATCCATTGCACGTTTATTATACATCCATTGCATGTCCATTGTACGTCAATCGCACATCCATCTTACGTATGCAATCCTTATCAGTGGCAACTGGATGAGCATTGGGCATTCATTGTGTAAAGATTTCACCACCGCGTGACTCTTTCGTTTATCCAGCTAAGCTTTATTCCCATTGGTGGTAGGTGTGAAAGCAAAGTTAAAGGTTGAATTTAAGGGCGGAAATAAGGGCGAAGCATCGAGTCGAAGAGGAATGCGGAGGCGAAAAAAGACACCGGGCGATAATGGTACAACGTAATATTTCGCCCGGCGAATGCAGTTCTCGCGGGATTAATAAAGTCTAATAGGATTAGCCTTAATCTCGCTAGTTCCACCGCTTCAAGGGCTACAAAGGTGGAGGAATAGACGGCGAAAAAAAAATGGTAGATTACGAAATGAGTCTCGGACTCTGCCAGCCGTAGGCCGCTTTGAATAATGTATTCTGTCTTAACGTTATCGCGCTTAAGCGTTCCAAATTAACACCTTTTTTTTGTACCCCGGGATGAGTTTCTCCTCATCATATTAAAAAAAACCCAAGCCGACGAGAGCACTCATCTAATGGAAAAATGCGATTTAATGTACGTTTTTAATTCGTGGGATTCAAACGCCTGGGTGCCGCTCGCGCGCTTTTAATGTTTCACGGCAAGCCGGGAAAAGTAGAGGCGCGTATACAATTTCAAAAGACAACCAATTTACGCGGCAGTTTAACGACGTAACTCGTTGTCTCCTTCGTCTTTTGACATTTTTTTGACTCTATTTTGTATAGAATGTAAATTTGACGTGATGCAGCTTTCAAATCAAGCTTCAGTTACTGGCACGGTGTTCGAGTTCAGTGTAGAGAGTGGACGGGAATCGGTGTAAACGTAACACGCGTATAAATATGTTAGCGTCTAAACTCTGGTAGTCTCGAAGGAGGCATAACGTTTTCGTTGACCGCACCGTATATGGTATTTGTTCGTACATGACTTCCAGGTTACGAGAGCACCGCACCGGTGGCGGCCATAATGGGTCCGCGCGAGCAGAGGGTGCCATCGGGGTCAACGATCACCCTGAGGTGCGTCATAACATCGCCGTATCAGACTCGTCCCATCAGGGGTGTACAGTGGCTACGGGATAATAAACTCCTAACATTCCAGGTAATTTAGAATATGGACTAACTCCAGCATTATACTTCCCTAACAACAATAGGACGCGTGCGAAGTCCTTCGATAGGCCTTCGATAGACCTTCGGTATGCCTCAAAGTTCTTATGGAGATGAAGATTAGGCAATTCAATTCGATAGTGAACATTAAATCCAATTACAACGTTAAAGCTGATGACCATAACGAAGGATTATTTCCTAAAATGTAAAGAATATTATTTGTAGCGTATTCATGTTTATTCATAAATTATGGCATCTTGTTATTCATTTAAGGCGCGGAAAGATATTTTAAAATTAACCTTAATAATGGCAGTAGCGTTGACACGAAAAGCCACTTTGAAAGTATGCTTGTATACGCTTAACCGTCCCCGGCTGTTTCTTTCAGACTATTCAAGCGGGACATTCGAAGGAAAAACATTTCTGCATTTTTCTCAATTGTCACTAATCCATCTCTTGAAATTCGGAATTACTTCATCTGATACTCTCACATTCGTGTAATATTTATGTTTGCGATTTTCTTTTTTTTTTTTTTAATAATTTGGAAGTAAAATTCTCAACTAACTGGATGGTGTTCGTTATTCAAAAACTTAGCCCCCGGAATTTCGTAATATTTGTAAACATCACGGAATACCGTTTCCAAGTCGAAACCATCCCTTTTCGTGTCGTATATATTGCCGAGTTTATGTTCCGTGTAGGTATTACTGAATTTCCGGTGTTGCTCGGCAGCGTCTTTCCTTGCACCAATCTTTTTTCCCCGCAAAAAATGTAAAGACGAGCGAGGAAATTGTTACTGATTTCGCATCGAATCCTTGCAGGCAGCCAGAGGCGGTATCAACGTGGAAACTGAGAGGGGTGCCGCACAAACCGTCTCGGAAGTAACTCTAGCTTCTGTCACGCAGGAAGACGTTGGAAAATATACTTGCAGACCTACGGAGGGCAAGGCTGACACGGTCGCTTTAATCGTCGAAGAAGGTGAATTTTTACTTTATTTATCTATAACAAAAGTTACGCTTGTTTTAATATTGTGGAAAACTTGAAACCTCATAATCGTAACCATTCTGAAACAATATAGTTTAGAAACTCACACCACGTGGAATGTATAACCTACGAGTAAAATAGCTTATTGATTTATATATATGCAGGGTGAAGAAAAAAGATGGTGATATATTTCTGAACATTTTTTTTTTTTGGATGACAGTCAAATTTCATGAACTTTAATGACGTTTCCTTTGCAATTTTTACCGTTCTTTCGAATGGACTGCTCGATTTGTGGGCCCGAGAATGGGTCCATGTAGGGGCCCAACTTGAAAACTTTCAGTTGGTACGAAGTATTGATTGGTTTATGACGATGATGATGTCAATGGTTCGTTCAATTTCTGGACTCTTCCATGGACTCATACCTTGGTTGCCCAGATATGTACAGACCATCATTGAACGTCTGATTTCTCCATTAAAAAAACCCATAATGTCGTTGAATCCATTGAATATCCATTATACTTGCACAATGGACGTCCACGCCAGCGACACTTGGCCATGCATTGGATGTCCGTTGGACGTACTGAAAGTTCGGCCTGGAGCTCGTTTGATCTTGTCCTAGTGTTAGGGGCAATGCCAGTATTGACAATCCTATGTCCCTATGACCAGTCGGTTTTGTCCTGGACGTAACGTGGAAATATACTTTTGTCCGCAATGTATTTGCACCGTTTGGGATGATGGATCCATTTTGGTGGTAACAACAAGTAATATTAACAACGACAGTTTTTCGGCGAGGCAAGGAAAACCTAGACGTACACTTGCCACAATTTTTGAAGATTACTCGAGGTGCTCGAAAGTCCCTTGAACTGGAATAACTGTATATCACGTTCAAAGTATTTGTCTAGCTGATCCCCCCCGAAAGGTTGGGTCGATCTAGAGGGGAGACAATGCGCGAGAGATATTTCGCGTAGTGAAATTGAGCGAACGAGGCCTCGTAGGCCCGCGCGCAGGTAAAATGGACGGTTTCTTCTTTGCTCGAATTTGCCTGGGCGAATTACAGCGAAAGTCTTTTGCATTTTTGCAGCGCTAAATCACGAGCACACACGTACGCAAACCGCTGTGGAAAAGCCCATTTTCACCCGATAAATCAGAACTTTGTCGAAGGGGCCGTTTGACATTCTACGCTTCCTCCATTTCCTCGTTTGTTTTCCTTTCGTTCGACGAGGTTCTTACATTTTTATTACCTCCCGATCGCGACAAATTCCCGCTGGTTTCATCGGTCGACCTTTTTTCGAGTCGCGGCCAATATTTCCATCGACGTTTACGTACATTTGGGCCCGCGAAAAATGCTCACACGAGTAAATAACGGGTTACTCGCGTTTATTCAATCATGTGTCCGCTCTCATTCAGAGGAATTCAAAATTTAATCGTCCGGATGGCCGTTTGTTTACGAACGATTCGTTGACCCGCAAAATGACGCATATTCGCTACGAACGCGTGCGTGTATGCGTGTCGTCGTAAAATATATGCGTGCTTCTGTAGTATTTCTGCGCGTATTTTGCACTCCGTTTACGAAGCGATTTTACGGATGTATATTTCCCAATGCGGTTCTTTAAAAGAGCAATGGGTTTATTTCGTTTTCCTTCAGTGTTTTCGTTGCATCGAACTTGGTCATTTAATAAATGTATATGGAATCGTTCGAAGTTTTGTGTCTTTGATTCGTACCTACATATTTAGACCCGAACATCCCACCTCGGATTCTGTCGCTTTTGATGTAACCAGCATGCGTATATGAATGTATCATATTTTGCCGAACGGAATAATTTGCGTTTTTTTTTTATTTCGAATCACGTATTCCAATCAGGAATCCTTTTAATCCGGCCAGTCTGATTTCAGTACATTCTGCGCCAACCTATCCGTGAAAAATGGTTGAAAAAATATACGCGATGAAAATTTGTTTTCGTAATATCCCCCTATCGACATCCGCTTATGGCCGATCGGATTGAAATCGCTAAAGAGATAGGTGAAATTGCCTCAGTACAGTTTGCGCAATAGGAATGTCATTATTAGAATAATGTAATTTCCCGGTCCTCCATCCGTGAATGTGTAACTCGCGATGAAGGAAGCACCGCGCAAAATGCCCCGTGCAATTTTTAAATTATATTTAATTCTCCATTTTAACGGTATTTTAATTAAACTCATGAATTTAAATCTGTATAAACCAATGTTTTACGATGCCAACAGGGCTATAAAACTTGCCGCCGGAGTAGGGATAATATTCTACTGCTCGTAATTAAACGAAGAAAAACTAACACGAAAGCCTTTCTCTCCGAGCTAAGCAGTTTTTAAGCTCGGGTGGTAATTTTAAGCTCAAGAGGGCCAAAACTGTCTCGTCGCGTACTCTCATTGAATTAGTTTCCCCGCTCCCGACGTTAAACTGTGCGCATGTACGTATTTGTTTCGGCTATTCATCGACTTGTGAGATTTTATTTTTCGCGCCTAATTCTTTATTTGCTGGCGGTGGAAGATGCCAAATTTTACGATAGCGATGGAAGAGATTCGTCCATTCCCGCTAAATTGGCATCAGTGATGATCTCTCCATTCGGCGAAAGCTTAATCAATCGTCAATCGCCAAGTATAACACTTCCGCTAACGGAAAGGACAAATTTAACGACTACGCCAGAGCATCGCGGCACGACAAAAAGTGAAGCTGCGAGTACAGTGACGGCAGTGGTAAAGTGGGTTTTTGCGAGAGCACCCGCGGCTGCCTGAGCTAATTCTTATGCGATCGTAAATAACGCCGTGCATATATCAAAACTTACAACGACACTCAGCCCCTTGCCGCCCATGGTTACTGTCTTGCGCGCTTATAATCCTCCCACCCGCCTTTTCCCATTGTCCCTCTTTCTCCCTGCTGATCCGTCTTTCCTCGCTATTGGCCCATTGTCTCTCTCGCCGGACCCTTTGTCTCTGTCTGTCATCCTTTCACTCTCTAACTTTCAAGTTCCGATCCTCTTCCGCGCTCTCCCAGACGTCCCGCTCCCATAAACCACATTTCGTCTCGCTTTTTCCAGCATCCGTCCGTTCCTTTCCCCTTGGCCCATCTTAGCCGTCGTCTTTTACTTTCGAGAGACACGCGAGGCGCGATACTGCCAGGACCACTTCCTCCACCGCCAGATGAAAGATACAATTCCGTGATTCTATTAATTAAGGAAGTTAATTACTGGGGAATTACTAATTGCACATTAGCAGTTTTGAGTTTCGTTGGATTTTTTTTTTAATTTCGGCTGTTTTTTTTTACTCTCGTATATCAATCACGGGAGGTCATTCAATCGTTTGCGACGCGAAAGCCAAAGATCAACTTTGATCTTATTGTTGGTTTTCGTTTTGTTTCTTCGCGGCGTCGATGTGGAAATGGTCCATTTTTTGCGTGATGACCACTCGGTATAAAGACATTAGGACGAAATCGATTAACTGCTCGTTTCACGTCACTTACGCGCCCATCAGAACGGTTAACCTTTCTTGCACGATGTTCGTCTCTAAAAAAAGTGAAATGAGACTTCATGAACGAAGCCACTTTGATCAGACCAGGTTGGTCAAGAGTCCATGTGAAAAACGACAAACCTAATTCAACGATTGTTAAGTGTCATTTGGAAATAACCATTCTGATTTTATCATGCCTTTGAGTTTGGTCTCGCACAATAAACTTCGATATTGAACTTGGCCTAGGGTCATGGATTTTACATTAGTAATGGATAATGTTGCCCGATGCAGAGATTGCATAATGAGAGTGGCGTTGCGAACTTGCCCGGAAGGCGAGACAACGTTCTGATCCGAATGAATTGCGGAAGTGGCACTAAAAACAATTCATTATGGAAAGAGTCAACACCTTTGGTCATCGATGTTGTATAGTACATTTAAATTGCAAACCCGAAAATCTCATCAGTGTACAATTGATGGGAATCCAAATATTACGGGAGAACGGAGTTGGAACGGCGGATTGTAAGTTGGACTGTTTTCCAGGGGTGGGATCTTATATACGTGGAAAATGGGGAAAAAAATGATCCTCGTCGGATTTTCGGTGGAAGCACTGACCCATCTCCGGCAATCCCGCGAGATGCTTTCGATCGAATCTGGAAACTCCATTCGAACGGCGCGCTCGCTGCCAATCGTCGAATCCCGATATCAGCGGGGATTCGCTCAGAAACACGGCTATTAAATTAATTAGTTTTCGGCCGATAAAAGGCGTTGCTCGTGAGTTAACGTTCCGCTCGAAATGAAATTGTACGCGATTCTTTTCCGATCCCTCGTCAATTGGGACGTTGTCAGGAAAATAGCGGCAAACATCATTCGACGCGGTACGTCCGATTGTTTGGCATAATTTGTTGGGTCATCGCGACGAATCAATGGATTTCTTCAATTTTTTAATCAAAAAGGAAAACTGGAGAATATAAAATTCTCATAGTCAATAGAGTCCTGAAACCTATCCGGACATTTTCACATCATGGTTTGTCCCTAACGATCCCACATAGGAATGTAATATCACGATGACGCCTCTAGAACATTTCATTTCAGATATTGACATGATGGAGACCTTCTCAGGGACGTTTTGTTGACATCTCCAGAACATCTCTGCCTTTTGGATATTCTTGCGATATTTGCAATATTGTACAGACTTTCTATATTGACTCTTTGCTTATATTCTGCATTATAACCGAGACATTCCAAATTTTCCGCAAATATTCTTGGGACATTTTAAAGATATTTCCATAATATTCTAGAAACATTATATTGGCATTATGCCGATATTCTAGGTATATTTCACAATGTTACTGAGACATTCTGGAGATGTTCGTAGGCGTTTGGAAATTTACGGACGCATGTCGTTTACATTTTCGATGTTCTGCAGATATTCTTGAGACATTCTGAAGATATTTTCATAATATTCTAGAAATATTATAGTGCCATTCTGTAGATATTCTACTCATATTTTACAATGTTACCGAGACCTTCTACAGACATTTCCAGTATATTCTTGAAATATTTGAATTAAAATATTCTGGAGACTTCATTTCTACGTGGAACATTACAGAGAAATACTCGGCATCCATTCCATACTCGATGAAATCAGAAATAACTTAAACTTAGCAAAACCGAAAAGGAATTTAAACGAATTTAAACTTTCTTTCTTCATTCCTGTTTTTTTTTAGCAGTTTCGAATTGAAACGAATTGACTTTATTGAAATTCGTTTTCATACCGTATAATACGTTTCAATTCGTGTTTTACGAATATTTAAGAAGTCGGTTTAATACTTCTTTTGTACTGTATTGAATTTTTAGTGTAGATTCGTCCGAATTCGACGTTTGGAATTGGGAAAAATCGATTTCTAACCGGCAGAAAAGAACGTAATGGATACGAAAATCGAAAATTTGTGAAATCGTTCGAATTCGCTTGGACGTAGGGATGTTACTTGCTTTCAAATCTGAATCTAGATTAAAATTGTGAAGTCTTTATTGACGGATTCACCGCAGTTGTTTTATATCCTTGTTTAATTCTATCTGGGATTTGAATAATTGTATGGATTTGCGTCAATCCACCTGAGTCGAATTATGTGAAATTCCTTTTTATTGCATTTAATTCTTAGGCGATCTTGTGAATGTCGGAACATGGTGCCAATTCGGTCGGCCGAATTACGGATAATTATTTTTGATTGTATTTTTTTTTATTTTTACAAAATCATTTAATGATTTACTTCAATTCGTTTCAATCCGAGATATTAAATTCGAATTTGTAATAAACACCGAGTAACAAATAATGTTTAGAAACGAATTTCTATGCGTTTCTAATTGTTTTAATCTAAAGAAAAACAAATATTTCCAAATGAAATTATGTACATTTAAAAATCATAATTAATTGTTGTACGTAATGTTTATTTTCGCATTGATACGTATCGATAAACATAGGATTCAATTTATAGACCTTAATGTTATATTTTCAAGTGTGTTGAAACATTATTTTTAGATACAAATGTATTGAATCGCGTATTATTTAATACGTGAGTCTGGATTAAAATGTATTGAAGTATAGGTATAAATTAACTTCGATACAATTTAATTCGTTTTTTTTTTAATTTGTTGAACTTTTTAACAATTTAATGCATTTCAATACATTTCTATGCATATGAATTCTATGTTTTCCCCTACAATGTAAGGATTTTTTATTTTTTATTTTAATGCATTTGAATGTTTTGTCCACATTTTCAAATTTTAATAGAGTATCATTTTTTTATTCAAATGTTTTTGACATGATTGAGAATTCTCTAATTTATAATTTTTAAAATTTTATTATCAATGGATTTTCCTGTATTAATCTCTCTAAATTTCTTGGAGTGAAATTTCACTCCAAAAACTATGAAATATCACTCCGAATTTATAAATTAGGTTATGTAATTGTAATTTTACTAAATTAATATTTTTAAAATTAATACGAATTGAAATGTATAGTATTTAATTTACAGGTATTAATTTTGGATTTAAATGCAATGTAAAATATAAAATTGAATTTATAAATATGATTTAAATATTATTAAACGCATTGAATTGTATTGAAGCTTTCATGCGAATTGATATGATTATATTTGAATTAATACGAATAGAAATGCATAGAATTTAATTTATAGGCATTGATTTTGAATTTACTTGTGTTGCGAAACTGTGATACCAATAGAATTGGTAAATATTACTTTTAGATTTAAACGCATTGAAATGTATTCACGTGCTCGTATGAATTTTTCATTACATTTTTTATTTTTCTTTACAGGTATTTTTCAATACATTTTAATCCAAAATTTTGTAATTGTAATTTTACTAAATGAATATGGTTTAAATTAATACCAATTGAAATGCATAGAATTTCATTCATAGGTATTAATTTGGGATTTAAATGTAATGTAAAATTTAGAAGTGAATTTGTAAATATGATTTAAACATTTAAACGAATTGAATTTTATAGAAGCGTTCATATCAATCGGCATTTTTTTCCTGACTCTGCTGAAACCATTTCAATACATTTTTTTTTTGTAAGGAATACATTTTTTTTTTGTAAGGAATACATTTTTTTGTAAGGAATGCATTTTTATTCATTCTAATCCATTTCTAATCGCTGGGTAGATAATATACATATCGTTTGTCACTTCTCAAATAGCTCAGATATAACATCAACGAATAATATCGATGCAAGTTTGTCGTAACCGTACGAGGTTGCCGTAACCTTGTCGCAAGGTCCGGTATTGTTACAGGGATTGTACTTCATTAATTTCCATTCGACGTGCGTCTAAAATTGGAAAGTCCAAACACGTCATGTGAGTTTCTCCTACATTTTTGCACATGTCGTGCGTCAAGCGATATCAACAAAATAAAAGGCGCATTATATTATACCAATTCCGCTAATCTCTCCCGCATTATTTCATAGGACGGAATCAAGTGCATTTCTCCGGGCCGCGAAACTCGAGAAAGATCTTACGGAGGGGAGGGGTGCGAAATTGTCGAATTTATCGTTCCGCCATTCGTCAAAATGAATTCGCCATTAAAGAAAATAGCGGAAATGGGTTGGAAAAAAAAATTTTTTTTCAGTGTATAGGCAAGATTAGACGCAGCGTGTGGGATTTTCGAAAGTATGTATAGAGAGAAATTTTTTGCAATTTCAACCAGGTCGTTGCAAGGTACCCGCGCGGTCGATAAATACGGGTAGATACTTGCAGGGCATCAGTTTAAAAACTGCAAACAATATTAAATTTTGCCCGCTGTTCGCTTTCGTGCTACGTATATATATTATATTTGCAACCGCGCGGGCTCAACGCGATATAAAACGTATATATAGAGTCGCGCTCAGGGACTTCGAGTTTTAATCTGCGGTTCTTGGTTATTACGCAGTACTAGCGCTATTTTCAAACATTGTCATCATTGCATTTCCTACTTATCTGCTGGCCCGCGATAACTTATAAATATGCGATTACTCGCGTAGCCGCGCGAGTCCTTTTTGCGTTTTCGGTCGCTATATATATATGTATAAATCCAGTGGCTATATACTCCATTGTTATTACGGCATGGAAATATTAAAACGAAGCCTTTTTACTTCTCTTTTGAATTGACTCTAAAATATTTTCCAATGTTTATTAACGTAATGTGAAAAAAATGCGATTGGATTAATTTTTTTTTTTTTTTTTTTTTTTTTTTTTTTTTTTTTTTTTTTTTTTTTTTTTTTTTTTTTTTTTTGTTGTTGTTATTGTCTTAAAATTATTTAAATAAAAATCAGCTAAGATGTCGTCTTAACTTCACTATCGGAAATGGTAACCGGAAATATGCGGCATTATTACCACAAAAAAACCGGTCTAAATCGGTCCCGACAGCAACCAATATAAAGTAAAAACAACCGAAGAAATACCGGTGTCGAAAATCCACTCGGTATTTTTTTCGAAATTAAACTGCAATAAAACCCGAAAAATACCGATATTTATGAAGTTTATTGCGGTTATATTTTGATAATAAACCGCAAAGCAACCAAGAAAATACCGCAGTTTTTCCCTATTAAACCGCGAAACTTTTCCGCGGTTTTTAACCCAATTTTGGTTTTTTCGGGACTGATTTAGACCGGTTTTTTGTGGTCGTTTTGCGGTTACCGCTTCTGATAGGGTTAGATATAGAATTAAGAAGATCTTGATTTACACACGCTTCATCGCAAGTTTAATGGTTTGAAGTTTTTCTCTTGGTTTTAAGTTCATACATGGGTTCCCTTTAGTGGCGGATCTTGTTAGTCGAGTTACTTATTACCGAACGTGTAATTTTCCAGTGAAATAATTTTTCACGACGATTTTACACATTATGTCTTTTATGTTTGTTCGTATTACATAATATAAAATTGCGTCCATATTGGATTTTTTTCCCTGGTAGAAATCTGTCCAGTTTTCTGTTACACTGCCCAGTTATCCTATACCTTTAACACGGGAAAAAAGCAAACTGGATACAAACTAGCCAAAAACTGGACTCATTTTCTACTAGTAGGGATTTTGAAACGATAATTGGAAATGCGTATTTAACGTTTAACGTGACTAATATACAATCGCGTTTTCAATACACGATTTATATACAGGGTATCAAGGCAAGTGAGAAACCCCCCCACTACATCCACCAGAAAGGTGGTGAAAAATGAAGGGAATAAAACCTTACTTTTCCACACTGCAGAAGCCTGTTTGTATTTATAATCACGAATTCGGGAAATCGATTAGATTTTTCCTTTTACTCATATATATGTATATCACATGAAATTGTTTTTTAATTAATACAAAATTGAATAATTATTCAAAAAATATTGTATTATTTTTTGAAGGTACCGTAAGCAACAATAAAAAAGTAAAATAAAAAAAAGCCGACAATTTTTTAAAATATCTAACCGAACCCTACTATAGAACAATTCTGAATAAAAGCAACAATATTGTAAATTTAACATAAAAATAAAAAAAAAACGACTTTTAGCGGTAATTAGCCGGTATGACTCAACCGACTCACCAAAGGCCAGTATCAAAAGCGTCTATAACAGTGGCCCAAGTACAATTTTGCACGTAATAACTCCTTCACTTTCATTCGAGGAATTCGATAACAATTCGTCGATAAGGACGCGATACGTGCGAGCTTTGAATTCAACGTATACGCGGCGCGTCATTGTGTTGAAGAACAGTGGTTCGACCATGTCCAAGAAATTATTCGTCCTGTTAATTTTGACGTTCTTCGTCGGCTGTTTCAGCGCGGACGTCGAAGATGCTAGAAAGGAAGGTACAAAAGTATAATATAGATCAACGATTTGAAAGTTTCATATTCGATCTTGTTTGACGTTAAATGTTTATACTTTTTATTTTTTCGTTTTTTTTTTTTTTTATATGACAGTTTTTTCTTTACATTTAAAATATATCCAAATCAATTAATGTTATTTGTACCAATTTTTTATTATTGTCATGTATACATATGTGTACATTATTTTTTTAAATTAAAAAATCGATGCCGTGTTAATGTAGCTTCGTTTATCGAGTTGCTGAAACAAAACAACGAGAAAATATACAAAAGATTGTAGAGGCGACGTCGATTATTTTCGAAGAAATTGTGTTGAAATTGCATGTTTTTAAACAGTTTTACATTTAAAGTACATTTTAGTCAAAATAAAAAAAAAGAAAACTCGCATTTAGAACACGAAAAATAATATGTAACCATTTATTTTTTCAAAAAACAAATTTTCATAATAGAGAATTCAATCATCTAATATCAAATGTCTAGAAAATGAGTCATCATAAAGTCAAATCGGTTCATTAGAATTTTCTCGAAACTCTTGCACACAAAGTCGAAAATCGACGTTTCGGGAAAAACGAGTTTAAAGTTTTGCAAATAGATTTAGAAAATTAAAAATGCCGGACGCAATATGTTGGCCAAATATTATGTAATCTGATTAAATTTTCGAACAGATTCGCATTCGTCGACCTCGTAAAACCCTAAATACCAAACTTTGAGTTTGAGTAAAATCGAGTCATTTTTTTACTTTCGCCATATTGGATCCGCCATTTTTAATTTTCGACGCCTGGCCGCGGATTCATGATCAGCGATCCCCTCTATATAATATTTCAGTATAATTAGAGCAATTATTTCGCGTTTTCGTGAATTCATCATTTCTTTCAGGACAATTTGTCATTAACAACCTGCTAAACATTCTTCGGTTTCGGAAACGTCACTGGAACGTTTCATTGCATCCATGTATCAATGTTTGACTCATAAACGTTTCTGTGTAATGTTCTGGAAACGATTAATGTCCTATCTCCAAAACGTTACAGCGAAACGTTACATTTGAAAAGTTTATGTGCCGTTACAATAATTGTAATGAAGCCTCTGAGATTTTCTGTCATAAATGTATAATAATAAAGACAACGTTGCCATTATTTTACTTTCTTCAAAAAAATTATTTTTTTAAATATTTACTAGGTAAAATAAAAAATTATTAGGTATTGAATTAAGAAAATGTTACCTTCTTTTTAGTAAATCTTACTTAATTCAATTTTGAACTTTATTATACAAAATACGGTCAAGAATCATTTATTAATAATTATGCCTATATATGTTTCTGTTTATGTTTCATAAAATTCTGAAAC
>JAPYZR010000166.1:0-77265 GCA_030522945.1 Trichopria nigra | reverse complement strand
CAGCAAAAAGTAGAGATGAAGAGTTTTTGAGCACAGTTGTAATGTCATTGATAAATAGAGTAAATAGTAAGGGGCCGAGGTGTGAGCCCTGTGGTACACATTATATATTTTATTTCATTGTATTCATTTCACCGTATTATAGAATGTCTGAATTACATGGTAATAGTGATGAAGATATTTAATAAAAACATCGGTATATATACGTGATATACTTTTCTGTCCTTTCCTGAGTTTTTTTTACGCTTTAATGGTGAAATAATACAATTGGAAATAGTGAAAATCTACTAACTAAACGAAAGAATTCGGGCCGACATGTTTCTGCTAATACTTGGCGTGAATTGCCCCCACGGTAAGCAAACATCATATGCAGCAGTTCCATATAAAATTAATTATTTGAATATTATGAATAATGATAAGTACAGTCAGAATGCGAAAACAAGTTTTTATGAGCCCAGTCATGCTGGCATCCACCGATATTACTGTCATTGCCGTTATCAGGAGCAGCGATTTAACAGTTCTGTATATAGAAAGTAAACAAAATTCGTCCGATTTCATGGCATTTTTAATTCGAAAAACGTAATCTTACTGGCGGTGGCTTACTTCCTCGTGAGAAAATCCTGACTGCGATCAGAAACGGGATTACGCAAATCCCGGTCACTTTTATATAGAAAACGTATATCTCCTCCGCGACACTGATTCGACGATGACGTCGACCGGGAGGAATGGACAAATTCGCGTTTCTTCCTTTATTTTCGCCTTCCCGACCCTGCCGTCTCTTCCTTCGAGGATCTTCGGAGGCGCAAAAGGTCACCCTATACAGTAACGGCAGCTGGACCGACTTAACTTCGCATCGGGACTTAATTCTCCGTGAAATGAAACCGACTTGTGCACAACGCGAAAGGACTTGCGGGGATTTACGTGGCACGGATTTGCGGGGATTTTCGGTTTGACGGAGCACCGCTTTAAGGAAAAGAGATTCACTCGAAACGTCTGGCATACTCATAAAAGACTCCAAACAATTTCCTTTTATAATTGCGGCAGTCTCCATTTCGACGATCTCGGCCTGGATCCGAGTCGATATTTAGACCAATTCTCAAAAAGTTTGAACGAAGCTTCGTTGTATCTTTGGAGTGGGTGATTGCAACTGCGATATTACAATAGAGAAATATGATGACGAGAAGGTGGACACCGGAAATAACGTAAGTGGCAAATTTGTACCTCCATAAATTGTATAGGCATAAACATAGAAGAACTGCAGTTGTCACATTCATGAGTAATGACGAATTCATCTTTGGTCATGTATCTTTGATATTAATCTAATGTATTTTAATTTAATATTTTAAAATTTTTCTTAGGTTAACAAGATAAACAAGTAGGGATGTGGGATTAACTTAGAAGGAGGTTAACAAACCTGACCCTAAAGAAGCTGCCTTATTTATTTAGGAATAATAAGTATACTGTACTAAGACCAGGACGAAGACAAACGAGTGCTATATAATATATTGAAAAGCTAATTTATAGGAATTGACAAGTTTCAATATTTACTACATTGATTGAACACGAACAGCACGACGTACAAATGGTCGAAAGCTCCAAGTGTATCTCAGTAGAACTGGTTTTTTGTTTATATATGTAGTTCGTAATTTAGTGGTCGTAATCGGCAGGCATGGCTAACCGAAGGGCGTTATCTTCTCGTCCTTAGCCCGACGCAAAACGGCACTGATTTACATGTGAAAACACCTGGTATCTCCGATAAGGCTTAATTGAGATACACTTCTTAATTAATACCGACGTACGCTGGTCGGTCGTCGATGTCGGCTCGCTACTCATTTTGTTTTCGCGCCTCTCCGATCACAGATTGAGAGATAGGCCAATGGACGAAGGGAAGATGGCAGAAACTGGACAAAAAACGTCTGGGCCAAGTTGATTGGAATCCACCGAATTCCACTTCTGACACGGTCACCTGTCTACAGATTGTCGATAGTTTGGAACCACGTATATTTTATACGTTTCTTAAAGTAAAACTCTAATTATTTCGGATCTAAAACGACGGTAGATTAGGTCAGGTGCTTACGTGGTCGAGAATGCGTACCTGCTGACGAACCTTTAAACGAGGAATCTGAATTTCTATCTCGAATCCTTCTAGATTGTCCTGTTTTGCGCTTAACATCGAAAGCGATTGTTTTATTTGTCAAAAGAAATATGTCACTGATGGGTGCGGATGCATTTCCTTCCGAAGGTATGGCAAATTGCACGTCCAGTACTTACCTTGCGACAAGCCCACACGATTCTAAACGGTTTGATACACCGAGCCGTCCTTGCAAGAAGCCCGACATTTTAATTACATGATAACGGTACGATGATTCCATGGTTCTCAACTTGGACGTTTCGAGAGTCTGCGAGTTCTTTGAATATCCGATTGAAATCCGACATTTATATTGTAATTGGAAAGATTGTAATTAATCCGAGTACCCAACTATAACAATATAGCATTTACAAATTCACAATTCGTACAATTTAAGCTCAATTTTTCGAGACAAAAGTTTTGATTATTATTTGATCTGTCTCAATCCTTTCTGTTAGTTTTTTAAACGATTTCGGATACATGCGTTTATTAAAATTCTACAAAAATAAAATATTCTTAGAATCGTTCGGTAGTGGGATTGTATAAATTGTCAAGGTAACACCGAATTCATTCGTATAATGACCAGCAAAAAATAAAATCGTGATTCAAAGTAATTCGACAATAAAGGAATAGGAAAAATGACACGAATTATCCAGTATTAATTTTAATTGAATGGGAGAAACGAAACCAATACACATATGTTTCTCGGTCAGCGCTGCGGGAAATTGGATTTCTTTTCTTGGAACTGTAAACCGAAGGGAACGACACATTGCCACTCTTGGCTGACAAACTTCTCCTTCGGCTGACATCGTTTTCCCGCATAATCTATTACTTTAGAATTACCTTACATCGTCCCAGAATGCGTTGAAATAAATGTTTTTAACCGCCATAAATTTTAACTGAATAAAGTTTAATCATACTTTTCTTTAAATCCAATGAAGTATCGTTATTCTTTATATAAAAATGAAAGTTTTGTTCAATTTAATCGTGATTATAACAAAAAAAAATCTCCTTTATTTTCCGGTCCCATGTTGTAGATCAAGTCCGAATGTGGTGTTTTCTCCAAGGCGGAAATAAGGAATGGGACAAGTGGAATATGGAGGCTCGAAAAAATATGAACGATGTAATTATTGCAGTGTGTATGGTTTATCATTTAATTTATTTTAAGTTAAAACATTTTTTACAATGATATTTTACATTCATTTTTACACTGTGCGTACAGCCGCCTTGGCGTTGAGGGTACGTTCCTAGCGTATTTGTCCTAGTGTATACCGGTACGTGTGAACTGACACGCACGCGCCTATTCGTGTGACTGCGCACGAGGGGTGCACAAAAAACATCTTTCGATTGCATTTTTTTGTTTTTTTTTTGTTTTTTTTTTTTATTTGTTTGTTTTTTTGAATAGTGTCCGATGAAAAACCAATATTATACAGGCTAAACGCTACTCCCTAATAATACTATGATAGATACCATTCCATGGGTTTCATCGCTGCGAATGGGCATTCGTTATACAATCTTTGTCGCGTATCCACGTTTCACGGATGTTCGCGCAAACATTCGCGATTTTCGAAAATTCCATTTAATTCGCCTCAGTCTTCCGGAAAATCGCGTTTCACTACTGTCTCAACAGCCAATAAGTTAATTTCGCATAAAACGAGTTCGATCCGTCACGATGAAGAATTCGAAAAATCACAATGTGGTCTTGACGCGTAGAGAGTGAGCCTTTTTTTAAGATCGGGTTAAAAACGAGTGTTTTCCTCGATTAGAGACCGTTTATTTTTCTGTGTGTTTTCCTTGTTTTATCACCGATCAAAATCCGTTCCTCGACTCGAAATGACCGCATTCGGGATCGGTCGACTCGACGTTCCCCTCTTTTCTTCCCTGGTTGCTGTATGCGCATGTCGCCTCTGTTCGTTTTGCTTGAGATATACTGTTACTTGCTGTTTTTTACCTTCTTTATTTAATAACCTCCTTTAATACTTACGGCTAACTATCGTTAAAACGTTACTCGCACGATAATCGCTAGCTTTTTTGTTTGTATGCACAAAATGCGGATATTCCACGCTAGAATTATTACATAATGTAACACAGTACACATTCTCGAAGATACAAAATTTACATATTTCTTTATCTCGCGCCGGTGCACGCACTCGCCCTTCACGTTCTTTCTCTCTTTCGTTTTCGTTTCGCCATTTATATACCCGCCCTAATCGAGTTCCGGCCATGTTCCGTTCATACCTATATGTTTATCCATTCGCGTAATTAGGTCTGGTAATTAACGCTAAGAACGTTCCCCGAGGCGCGGGGCTAGATTTTATCTGGAAGAGAAAGGGACCGAGAGAAAGAAAGAGCGGTGAAGGTAGAGCGCGGGGGTGGGCTGGAATCGGGGAATCGTGGAATCAGTGGATTCCGCGCGAACCGTCTTTCGAGCGATCGCTAAAGAGGAGAGATCGATATAATTTATAACGTATATTTATACCACTAACCGTTTATAACACACGAAACAACTTGGGGCGCCGTCGGACGGCCGCTCTTGTAACACCCTTTTTCGAATATTCACAAAAAAAAATGACTCTTACTCGTTGGTAATTTTTACGGAATTTCGACACTTCGATAATCCCCGAGTTGATTTGTCCAAAAGATTTGGCTGAACGGGCGAATCGGTAAAACCGGCCGTCCGACTGCGATAGCGCACGTGAAACGTCGTCATAACCTTAAAATTGCACGATATCTTCAAATAAGCCGCAGACTACACTCGCGTCTTTCCAATTTCACGAAAGTTTTAAAAACAGTTTGAGGCCGCCGCGGCGAAACGTGAAATTTCTCGCCGCCGTGCCGAGAGCCCCCTTTGGACTTTTATTTATTCTAGCATTTTGCCTTTTTCCGATACGTAGTCTCATGTCCTCGACGCCATCGATCGTCTCGCGTGTTGCTCGCATCGTACTCGAAAACGCGTTAAAAAATGTGCACATTCGATGTAGCTCGTGCAACGCATTGAAATCGAAATTCCGTCTCTTGATTCCGTCGAATTTAGTCAGACACATATTTTCGTTAGGTGAATCGCGTCGTTGGCCACGACGACGAAGTCGAAGAAGAAACGCACACGGAACATGAAATGTCATGATCGCGAGGTGAATGAGAGTGAACGGAAAATCGTAGTTGTGAACTACCCAGCATTTGCTTTTTTTTTATCACTGTCGAACTATAGAATTCGCGCATACAATAATAGTTATACGGTATATACGGTGCTATTTACATAATATAAGACTCGATACAGGTATATATATATATATATATAAAGAACTGACTTCGTTTGTACTTGGGGCCGGGGCGCTATGGCCCTAAATATTGTATTATTTTACATATTTACAAATTACCGAACTCCGCGCATTTTCTGTCTCTTTCTCTCTCTCAGCCACGGGGCGAAAAGAGAGACGCCCATAACAGAATCTTTAAGCCTCCTGAGACAATGGATGTCGTGGCTCTTTGACTTTTAATCAAGTGCAAACTTCTAGCTTCCTTTACGCAGTCGCGTATTAGTGTATGTAACAGTACCTTTCCGGATGTTTCACTTTTCTAAGGGTAGAAGTGATTTTGTTTCTGTATACACGATACAAGGTATGTTGCTGCTCCAACTAATGAGATGGCATGAAATTGATGGATCTAAATCCTGAGCTGCAGCCGATGATTTCATCAATTTCGTCATTTTCCGTTCATGTGTACTCTGACCGCCAAC
Organism: Trichopria nigra; assembly: GCA_030522945.1. Lineage (NCBI taxonomy): Eukaryota > Metazoa > Arthropoda > Insecta > Hymenoptera > Diapriidae > Trichopria > Trichopria nigra. Next base: position 71,404 of record JAPYZR010000166.1, on the reverse strand, counting down.
CACTCTGAAGGGATTGAAAAAAAAAAACATTTTCATAACGAACGTAAAATTTGTGCTCAATGTAAAACAGTTCCTCGAAACAAAATGTCTTGCAATGTTAGATTATCAATTATTAGGAAGCATTCGAATTAAAAGGCAACGATTTTAAGAGCGGAATGCACGAGGAACAATATCTTTCTTTACGCGATATAAAAGTCACTTTTAATGCAGATAACTTACCATTGCATTCGTCGTGGCAGCTAATTGGAGACCCTGCAGGCTCGTCATGTGATGTGAGTGAGAATGAGAGTGAGAATGAGGATGAATGGGTGGTGGTGCTGGTGGTGCAAATCCGTGATGGAGACCTCCGGCCACGCCAACACCAGTGTGGTACATGTATTGTTGCATCGCTGGGTGCATCGTATGATGATGTTGCGTTGTTCCTGCAATCACAAATTTCAAAGCATCCTTTACAATATCTGCTTCAGACCACGTTTAATCGATGATCAAATTGTACCTCGGCGAGATACTGGCTTCTCACAGTTTCGTAATTCGTTTTTTTTTTGTATTGCTACCAAAGTTTTTACAAATATTATTATTATTTTAAGAAAAGTTCGTTTACCTATTGGAGATCCGAAACCGGTATGGAAAGGTTTGTTATCGAGATCCAAATGACCGCTGGCTTTGATCATGTCGCCCATGACCCCACCCAAACCCAAGCAGCCTCCTGCCTTCTTCTTTTTGCTTTTCGAGGACAATTTCCGATTCCGCGTTTGGATACCTTCTTTTTTCATGGTCAAGGGCCGATTAACCTGCAACATTCAAGACAGAAAATATGATTAGTTTATCCCTTTTACTAATTAGGCGCAGGTTTTATTATTTCGGTTTGGTTATATTCCGGTTTCGTTATTCATTTCCATAATAACTTTGATCCTATTCCTATTCTTTTCACTTCTCTTCATTATTCGAAATTAAATAGTCCGTAAATACAAGGCATTGTGAGCTCGTACTTTTATCGCAAACACCATCGGGTGCAAAACGACGACTTTTAGTTTTATAAATACCATTCGCTGGCATGCCGGGACGGAAGCTTATCTGGAGGATCATCTAGCAATGAAGGGTTAACGCTCAAGTTGCATTCTTGAAAATCATCCCGCGAAGTATGCCGCGATTCTAATTAAGTCTATTGCCGACGCGGATTTCGCATTTATATGAAATTACTGGTGCAGCCTTGATTTATACGTCATCAGCCGTAAACGAAAATGAATATGTCGCTGAGTTAGATGAAGACAAAGGGACAAATCAAGCGCTTGAAAAATGATGTATAATAAAGCGCTCGAGGACCTCCTCGCATGGCATGCTTTTTAAGCGTCCAGTCCAAGAGGTCTTTTTTCAGGCCCTCGATTAAATTAGAGTCCATCTTGGAAGTTTAAAATGTATGTGAAATGTTCCATCCGAGTAGAACTTGTCAAAGGCTCCGGTAGTTTGGGTTTGCTATTGTCGTTGCAGTGATACTTTAACGATATTATTGCATCTGTATTCTTGGGAAACATCATCGTCATGTCACCAATGTTTTGCCATATCTAATACTACGAGGGGAAAATAATCTGTTTTCAAAATCCACATTTCATTGTGCATTGGGAATTGAGAAAACAGTTGCAACATTCGTAAACTACATTGGAATCGTAGTTGCTTCATTTTTAAAAAATATATGTCCCATCGATATGGAGACGAAGTAGCAGGTGTTGCTCAGAAAGGAAAGTAACCTATTCTATGTGAGTCAATATTAATAAGCACAAGTGCGAAATAGGATTGCCAGGGAACGTCCGCATCCGCGCGCGATGGGAGCCGACTGTAAAAAATCAGCCAAGGACAGAACTGGAATTACATTGGTGAAACAATGCGCTGACGCAATGTGCGCTCGTGCAGCGTACTTGCAATAAGTTGCGGCTCGGCAATAATAACGCCAAAGACGTTACTTATGCACGTTCGAAGGGAAAACACGCGGCATGACTCGTGTTGCCGAGGGAGCAAGCGTGCGCTCGCATGAGCGACCGACCATAAATCGCCTCGCATAATCGATGGCACCTTGTTCCTCTCGTCTGTCGACGAAGGTACGAATCGACGAAGAGAAGGATCCTGCCTTGAGACGCGAAGCGACGCTTTTCGTTACACATTAGCCTCCGGTTTCGCCAGAGGTTAAAATCCAGATGATAACTCTCGCTCGCGCGTTTGCGGATTGGGCAAATACAAACAATGGTTCGTTCATTACTTAAAAAGTAATTATTAACACAGCTCTGTTTCGTGAAATAAAAAATGGAAATGTATTCCGATTATGCGCGGATTTCTCGCTAAAACATCCCAGATTTTTCTCGCGAACGAATATTTTCTATTTGCCAGGAGCCTTCGTGCGAGAAGGAATTATCGTTTCGTGCGCCTCCGCTCTTTGAGAGTGATTTATACTCGCGAGTCTTTAGCCGCGTTTGTTTTTTCCCGCGATGATAATTGCAATGTAAACAGACTTTCTTACGTATCCGCGGCGTAAAGATTCCCTTCTTTTTATTTCACGGTCAAGTAAGATGTTTCATCAAGTGGAGAAGGCGAGTGGAGAAAACGTTTCATCAACGGCTGCGTTTCGTGACGCACCCGCGCCGGCCAGCCAGCCGCGCCGACCGAGTAGCGAAGATGAGCGAAAATTACGTATATAACGCATATAACGAACGTATATGAATATATGGCCCGAGTATGCGATGCTTACATGAGCGAGTGCGCGCGCGCGCGCGACACGAACTACGATTCTGCCAGACAACGCAATTAAGAAATCCCTCAGATTCTCGGTAGTCTCTGCTGCGCGGTCGCGAGCGTGCAATTATAATTAACGAATCGACAGCCCTCGCTAAATTCAAGAGCTACGTCAGCATCGCGTTATTTCTACGCCTCGCTGCGCTCATATGTTGCGCTCGCTTCTTCTATACGCCCGAGAAAACCCCGACTGTTGCACTCATCGTGCGACGCAATTTGCGCGCTCGGCCCTGAATTCATAATCCTTTTTATTTTATAATCGCGGATTCCACTACGAAACATCGTAACGCGCCAACTCGCTTTCACTTGCGTTGGATCTTTGCGCGGCCAACCTACACCCATACTAATTCCAATTACGTGCAACGTACCGAGGCGGCTTCTAAGCTGTTCGATTCCGACGCCTTGTTCTTTCAGCTGCGGCCGTGTCGCTCATTATTTACAATCGACTAATAAAATTCAATGGCGAACTATCAACTCGCTTTGCCATTTTATCGTCGTGCAATACAATAAGAACCTTTCAATACTCTCTAACTTTGAATGTATTTGGATATACTTGGAGAAAGAAGCTGGTACGAGGCCTTACGAGTTCCAAATTATTTTAGCGCTGTCTTATGGAATCATTTCCAGTCCAGAAATATGAGGAGTTCCCAAATAGCACTGGATGCCCAATGTACGTCCACATTTCGTTAGCTTCGCAGAAAGTCCTTCCTGGAGCTAAATCGACTCTCCAACCATTCACCTAAACATTAATGATACGCTTCTGGTATGGACGCCGCTGGGTACCATCATTTTTGTAAACATCATTCTTATCAGTTTAGAAGTGTCGATTTATTAGACTTGAAGGTACGATGCAGTTGCAAATTCAGCCATTACCTACAACTGGATTTTTTTTTTGTTTAATGGAAGACATTCTTTGCTTTCGTCTTTCTCTTTCCTAGTTTAACCTCGTATAGTTGCCGGAATGTGAAGGAAGGGAAGAGGATACCGCGTGCATTACTCAAATACGAAATAAGTAGGTATGCAAGTGTTGTAAACTCTATGCGAGGAGTTGGCTCGGCGGGACGTTTGTAGTCGCCGCTACGTGACGTAACTACTAACTTGCACGCGGGACTCACCAAGAAGGTTCCCGGTATTATAATCAGAAGGAGATTTCTCTCCATAGGATATATCTTCTTCCTCATCTTCCTTCTTCGTCGTTTTATCCGTTTCCTCCTGACTTCCTCCCCCGTCGCGTCACTCCTTTCCTCACTGACGTACACGTCGAGGCGCTCGTTTCGAGAGTATGCTTCTCCCGAACACCCATATGACCGGCACCAGACGGTCAACGACTCTTTTCAGAATTATGCAATTGGCCAAATTTGTCGAATTAGCCGATGCGTCGCTATGTGCGGTCTCCTCAAACGAATACTACGCGTAATATATAAAAAGGACCGCCGCGCGCCACTGGACGTGTCACGAACGACAAAAATGACAAACAACCACGAACACATGGGAATGATTATTCTAACTGAACAAAAAACCTATCAGAGTTGCGTTTAACAGTCAGTCATGTAAGTATCTAAATTTTAAGGACATGGGCGCTGATGCGACTTATCGGATGACTGAAGATGAAGTGAGCAAGATCTCCAATACCATAAAGTTCATTGGTCGTAAAAACCACAGCAATTCATATGACGACTATGGTTTCTATGTAGACAATTTACCCTATAATGATTTTACAGATATTGATAGACACAAATGCAGCTTACCACGAGAAACATTGCTAATTAGCCACTTAAGGGAATCGACAGTCCTTGATCGTGAGAGAATGGTACTAGGGGGTCAGTCCGAACTTTTCGTCGAACCCGAGGAAGCAGAGAGAAGTGAAGAAAGATCGAGTTTGTGGTTCTGCCGAACAATGGTAGTAATAATAGTCGAACCCTTAACGAGACGAGGTAAGGTTTGAAAGTTGGTTTCGCGAGATGGACGCCCGCCCGGCGCGATTTGAATACAATAAGGCGGCTTTAATCGTAACCACTCGCTTAAGTCTGCGGGTGTCCGAAATTGCGAGGTGCAAACAAAAGAGACGAAAGAACAACAACGTGAGGGCAGATCTTGGAGTTACCGGAGGAACAGAGTGGGGACGAGATTCGAATACGGATTGATGCGGTCACACACGATGCAACTGTTCGACGAAGCTTGCATGCAAAATGTACTTTGACGGCCCGTCGTCGGCTTAAAGGTCAATGAATTTAGGAGAGAATCGATAATCCGCCATGCTGTTTCCTCGGAATAAATTTATCGCCTAAATGTTTATACCGTAATTTTGCATTAAATAAGTACACGCGGTAATATATAGGCCTTCTTATAAGTTACTTATCGGAACGGTGGAGGTCGATTGAGTAGTCAGACGTGATTTGTAAGTTTATCCGCAATTCCCAAACTTGGGTGCAGACTGCGACTACGTGTTCAAAAAGCCGCCTCGAAATTCCGCGGCAAATCCAGGAATTCAACGGTCGGGGCATTCGGGAATTCGACATCGGTATAGTCACCGCGCGCGCGAATTGAATATCTCGCGACGCGACTGTACCTCGATTGAATACTAAGCGAAAAGGGCGCCGTTAATGTACTTTTTCTACGTACTACGATTTTACAACTCCCTCGCAGAAGGCGCCATCCGCCGGAAAAGAGCTACCTAGTAACGACTGAATCATCATCGGATTCCGTATTTAGTAACCATCTTCGATCGCTCTAAGCAATAGAACAATGTCATTTATTTATTGTGAAGATATATTGCATACGTTTTTCTCATTTCGACCCAAGCATCCAACACACGGACGAATGACGAGAATAGCAGCAATAATAAGAAAAACGATCGTCGGTCGAACAGAAGTCAAAGCAACGGCTACGGTAATGCCGTCATTTTTCAAATGAACAAATAGTAAACGAAGACTTGCTTCATTAATCTACGACGAAGACGAAAGGAACAGTGCAAGAGAGGGAAGAGGTGGGGAGAGTACAGAGGCGCCCCTGTCCACGCTGATATGATCTTAATCACGGACCGGGGGTAACCGGCAAATATAGCGCTACCAAGAACCGTATATATCCGCACTCCGATTACTCGATAAGCCGCATAATTTTAGGACTTTCTGCACTTGGACCGATCTTCCCGTGAAATCTCGCCGTCGTGAGAGAGCGAACGCGCACTATGTGCGGACTACCGCCGAACGGCTCCTTTCTGTTGCGACCAACAGATGCGGAATCTCAATTCGAATTGTGCGAAAAATGAGGCTCTGCTTAATTCCCGAATCTTTACAAGCACAGAATCGCTTACAGATTTATCTGGTCACGCGTCTGGAATTATTTGTGGAGGGCATATATATATATATATACATAGCACATGAAACACCAGGCTGCATACAGGGGAATCGAGGACAAATTATCTATACCTTCTCTTTGTGCCTGGATTTTAAAGAATTGAAATTGTGAAATATACAGTCCTATATATGACAACATTTTTCCACATTCACAACATTATGTTTCAGTAGTAAAGTATTCCATCAGTTTCGGAAGGAGACAACGTCAGCGTCCATATTAAAAGACTAATGAAAAATACATTTCGTTCGTAAATATGGACTTTCGATAACAATCCAACAATGATATCGCTAGAGGAAAGGAGGGTCGATACATCGAAACGATTTGCCGAAAATAACGGCTTACTTCGGTAGACTCCGACGTAACAATTGGAAGATCCCGCAGAGTTGAGAGAAAGTCGAAACGAACCTAGTAGGTCCAGGCGAAGGCGTCCCCGTAGGTAATCATAGATTTTGAAGACTCGGTAGCCAATGGTTCGCACTACCTAGACAGGTGCAGAACTCCTACGTTCTGTTTACAAAGTGCCAGTTCATATTTTAAGCTGATCAAAATGTGTCTTCTATACGTTCAATCGGATTCCAATCCACATCCATTGCTTTTTTTTGTTCCCTTTCAAATTTCATCAAAGTCTTCTACTTCTTGGACTTACTTAAAAGCCTTTTACTTCTACTTCATCTTCTTTATTGTGTCATAAAATCTGTCAGATGACTTTTCTACAATAATCCTTTGAATTAATTTACAATCCGTTGCAATAGTATCGCATTATTTCGATTTAACATTATGCCGAGTAATCGCAAGGCCATTGTACGTCGAATACATACGTTTCGAATGCCTAATTTGTCTTGCGGTTAAACGTCGTCGATCAATTTCGGACAGGGGTATAAGAAAATCTTACCCGTATAGACACACAAAATCCCTATAAGAATTCCATTGTCGTATTTCAAAGTCATGTTTGATTCGAGTCCGAAGGCGAGCGACTCGTTGGTCAATGATTTACAGCGTGTCATATGCCCGAGTTCCTCAAAAAACTACAGTTCTACCACAGTGCATATTGGTTGTTCGACATGAATGCGAGAGATTGATATTCAAGTGGTTGAATCACCATTAGACAAGTGAGTGTCTTTACTGACATTTATCTGACGCTCCACGCTCTCGGTAATTCGTTTTCTTTTTCGCTGACGAGCGATTTCAATATTCTAAGTTGTTCTTGATGATTTTTTGTACGACAAAAATGTCACGTAGAGACAAATGCACGACGGAAATCATTACTTTTTCGGTTTCTCGCTGGTGAAAAGTGGTCGGTGCATTTTTGCAAATTAAACGATTGAACTGCTAACTCACACGCTACGTGCGCAAAAAAGTGCTTGTCCCGTGCTCGGTGACACGGGACGTTCATTTTAAAAGAAATCCGAACTCGACGTAAAAACGCGACCTATCGCATTTACGACTGTTGTATACGAGGGCATGTTTTATCTGCCGGATTTCCGCTATGCAAATGAACTGCTCGTTGAATCGGATGGGGCATTGCTGCTTTTATCGAAAGATGATATTTATAACGAATAAACATTCGTTATATTTCGGATGATTTCGTATCAGAACGGGCGTGGTTCACTTGTTCACTCGTTTTACGTCGGTCCGAGTATACGATCAATCTATTTCTCTTCGTGGCGCGCGGCGCGTTCCGTGTCGCAAGTATTTAGCAACGGAAGCTCTTGCTTAATTAATGATTACCAGGAAATGTGTCTGGACTGGCCTTTATGCTGGTCGTACACCTTCCACGGGAGGCCACTGTGTATACTCTATACGATCTTGTACAACCTTCGGATTCGAGCTGCACCCTCCCTTGTACCAACTCTTCTTCTTCTTCTTATTCTTATTCTCTATCTCCCTTCGTTTCGAGCAATCCTTTTCTGTCGTTCTCTTTCTTGCTCCCTCCCCTTTCTTCTCAACCTTTCACGTTCCTCTTACTACAGATCGAACCCGATAAACTCTGCGTAACGACACGTAAAAAGGTAGACTCAAAGTCTCTTCGTCTCGGCAGATTCGAGGAAGCGAAACGGACAAAAGAGAAATACGAATCACCACGGATAAGACAATAGCCCAGGGTACGCGAATAACGAGAATCGGTCGCATCCCCGCAGGTATCTGCTCATTAAGTAATTAATTAGCAGGCGACCAGAGTCTTGCTCGCTTCAACTCGCCCCATTTATTTTTCTTTCTCCTGTCCGCATTTTATCATACCAATTTAATGAATACACATGCTACAGGCATATGGCTACAATTTGCAACTCGCAACGGGGAAATTAGCTAATTTATAAAAATATTTAGTAACCTCAATGTGAAACAAATATAATTTTCTCGCTCTTTGGACAATTGTAGGGCATGACAATCGAGTCTAGATGCAGTGGTTGGTTTAAATAAAAAAATTCCGGATTCCATAAATTAATGAAGTCTATGCTTGAGTCAAGAGAGCATTATTTCATTTCAAACTCGACGACGTGTATGAATGTACAGCGAAGAAGAAAGGAGTCCGATTGAGATCACTCGACCAAGATCGAGATTGACGGACGGATAGAAGGTACGCGGAAAAAGCGGCGTAAATTTGGCCGAGCGATTCGCGTCGCGATTAGGTCCATTGAGTGACGCGTAGAGCGTGGAGCGTGCGATTCGCGAACAAGCCCTCCCTTGTTCTGCGGAAGTAGCAAACGCCGTGTGCCCTCGTGCAATCTGACAGAAACTTTCTTGCGTCGGGGCAAACGTGACGAATGTGGCTACGTTGCGAAAACGCGAGTGCCAATTAACGTGACTATCGTGAATCGTGAACAGAAGCATGGGTTTTCTTACCCTCTTGCGCGGGCAAATGATTTACGATCGAAAAGACGAACTTTTGATGCCGACTTGATAATAAAAGATAAATAACGATTTAAAGAAAACGGTATTTTCAACAGATCGTTCGGAAATATAAAAAGAAACAAAATAAATAAATAAATAAGTAGAATTGCCGGATGTTCCGAAAGAATTGAAGCGGAAGCTCTTCAAACTCCCTCGGATGGCCTCCGCCTTCTTTTAAGATTAAGAGACCGCCCGACGATGTGACATACGATGAAATCTCCCAGGATGTTTGGAGCGAACGAGATCAGGCCGGATGAGAGAAAAGCGGGAGGCGCGTGTAACAGATACGGTTTTCGGTCTTTTGCGCGCGAGGCAAAGTTGAAAAGCACCGGCCGACAAAAGCGGATCTGTAGTTGCGCGGGCAGCCGCTGACGAGAGTGAAATCGAACTGTAATAAAGCCACTATGCAGTTCGTAACGTGTAACGTGCAACATGTTACGTTTACAAGAGGCGAAAGGTCGACGGTAGGCGCATTGACATAGCTGGTGGCCCGCCTATAGGTAACCAAATATCAAATTGCCATTGTCGTTTCTACCTTTAGAGGTCCCATTGTCGCGGCTCTCCTTAAAGAAGACAATTCTCCCTCTCTGGTGCATTTATATATTTACCTTACAATTGGGACGATCGATGCAACCTCTAGACTTATTCTTCGCTTTCAGCTATAGATTTGCATTTTACCGCGCATTAACGATATTATGTTTCAGCTTAACAATGTCTTATATCGATTTATGTCCAAAGCTTCGAGATCATCGGCAAGAAACATTGGCAAAGGTCCAGTTGGTGGACAAAGTACAGATGAGAGCCATGGTGGGAAAATTTGCAAGACTCTTGGGAATCCACGTGTAAAGTGTCGGAAGATTAACTCTAGATTAACTCTAGAAAGCCTCGAAACATCTGATTGGACATTTTCCACTTCTCTTCCCATGCATCCACTTATTTACGCCACTAGTACATATTATATGCAATATGGCATTTAGATCCTGAGTGTTTACGTGAAAACCGTAGTGCCATCAGAGTCCTGAAGGAGATCCCCAAGATGTCGAAACGTAGCGAAATACATAAAACTAATTGCCATTGTAAATCGCCAATTCAGCACTGACAGTTTCGTATCGCTGAACTGCAGACACTCATTAAGTCTCCGTCTTTATCCCTTGAACAGCGTGTTTGTCTCGCATCCGGTCAACATCAATTGTTCCTGCCCGGGACTCCCCGAGGAGAAATCTGCGGAAACTCGTATCTGCGAGTGGCGGAAATCGAAAGAGCTCGAATTCTCTTAGATCGCGCAAACCCGGGGTGATAAAACGGGAGGAAAGGGAGAGGGTGAAGTAGCGAATCGCTTCCGGCGCTTCCTGTGTCACACGCAGTTGAGCACGCTCCTTCACCCTCCAGTGCGTCGGCCCTGCACGCATAAGTGCCTAAGTATGACAACACCGAAGCCCTTGATCCGGCAAACTTGCTTGCTCTAATTGTCGATACTGACATACTACGTGTACGCTGCGTACATCACCGGACACGGAGAGACTGCCGCCCCCACCCTCGCTCACGTCCCGCCGAGCGTGATTTATGGGAAACGCGCGTCGCCGTGTTTCCCGTTCGGGCGAGATTTTTACGATCCAAGCAATTTTTTGTCGTAGCTCCTAACGTGTATTGTAACTTTTCGGACTGACAAAATTAACGATTCAAATAGTTTACATCTTAGTATATTAAAGGGTTATATCACCTTGTGACTTTTTCACGTTTTTGTTATTGTAAAGTTGTCAAAAGTAATTGAAAAAATATTTTTCCAACTCAACATAAAAGTAATAATACAGAATATAATTAATCAGTACACTACTCACGTTGTGTAATTTGTAGTACAGGCCACAAGCATTGCACACCGGCTCACCCGCTTGATTCCTTCTCCATAATGTCGTCGTTGCAGTCTTGCAGTTTGCACAACTCGTGCCTGCGCGCCTCGCAGCACTTTGAAGCGACTATTTCAAAAAGAAAAACAAATTTTAGATAACAAATTCAAGATTTAATCGCAGCTCTGTTTTGGTTGCTTACTCTCTGCAATATACATTTTAAAATGTCAAGTAAAAGAAAAGAGCCGTAACCAAAACAAAGCTCGTACTGACAATAAAAACGCTTTTGCATAGTCTGATCTCGTTTATTTATCGCGTTAAGGCTCATTAATCAAGAAAGTGTTTTGGAAGAATCCATGCACATTCATCATTCTTACGTTCGTAATGGACACATTATATATACAAATGAATCGCTACTTTTCCAGTACGGCGGATTTAAATACATATAGGATATCAATCATTTTATTTATATTCACCGAGAAACAAATCTGCTCGATACCCATTTTCCGATGCTAGTCCTTTTTTTAGTGATCCCATGATTAATAGCTAAGATAGAGATGTGACAAATGGCATTGCGTGGTTTAGGCCGACGTGTCGTTGTGTTCGATCGGTCAAGCGTTCGAAGGATTAAAAAATGGCTGACGTTTTTTCGGTCACGATCGGCTCTTAATCCTTCTGCGAGGAGAAGGGAAGCGGCGGAGACGAATTGACAGAGAAAAAAGGCGTCGGATGGTCGAAAAGAATGGAGAATTCTTGAAAGGTTTACTGTACGACCTTTCAGTATATATAGACTAAGAACGGCCTCAAGGGGTCCAAATCATATTCGATCTCGAGTGGCAAACACTTAACTAAAAAGGTCTATTATCCTTTATGGGATCATAACGATGGCTTATTTACCATCGGCGCATCTGTATCCCTGACGTATCATAAGTGCGCGGAAGCGCCAGGATTGTTTTCGTTATCAAGTGGAGCGCCAAGATTATACAAATTCTCCATTTTCGATATAATAAAAGTATTTTCTTTAGTGCACGTGTTTACGAGTATTTCGTCACGTCCGTCTAGGAGAATTAATGTAAATACGCGCACATTAAGATTGAGTCGAGTGCAATTACGTTGAAAGAGCGCTTTGAGTAATTGAACGATTGACGTTCGAGACTTTGTATCGCTTTCGCCAATACGGCTGTTTGGCGTTAAACATGTACGCGTTGGATAATATATAAGGACTTATTTTCTCTCTCGCGTCCTTTTGTATGAAATAGGCATCCTTCCACCACTCATCCCCTCCTCCTGGACCACTTAACCTCCAAGATGACACGATACATTCGAAACGAAGCAAAGCGTTTCTGCCTAGGCGCAATGTTTCGTATACCTGCTGCCATTGTCGAGGACCTTCTCGCTTAGTCTCTCGTATTCTCTCTTTTTAAGTGCGATCTTTCTTGGGTCATCTCTCTCCCACTCGTTAGACGGATGCTCGATGGCCTGCGCCAACCTACATAATGCCAAGCTTATTGAAATTTCTCGTCGCGCGTGCCATTGTGTTTCACGTGAACGAAATTACCAGTCTTTTTGTAGCCTATTCTGGAAAAATTTTTGCTATATTTACCGACAAACGAGTTTTCCCCGCTTTAACTTCTTTCTTTTTGTAGGTTCACAGCTGCGAAATCCATGTTCCCTGTCAGTCAGTGTGACGCGGGCGCCGTAACTACATAATTGACTGTTTCATTTTAAAGACGGATCGTTTCCTGAACGACCTTATTAGGTATAACATTAAACGGCTCGTAATAGATTTTGGGCTCTTGCATCGCTGTTAATCATATACATTTTATATTTAAAATTAAGAGTGTGATTAACTAGAGCGACCTTTGTCTGGTGTGTGGAAAAAGCAATTGTCACAAAAAAAACATTGCTGGAGGGTCTTGTATGAATAACGCACACGATTTTGTTTACAAGGTATCGACTATTTTGGCAGGTAGAAGTGTAAGCTTTGACATAAGACTGACGTCGCGTCCTCTGTGTGTAGTGCTGGTTTGGTGATTGTGCAACACCGTGTGCCGGTTTTTAATCGTGCCTTATCGATCTGATCTTATCGTTACTTTGCGTAGAGGGCGTGCAAAGGGGTCCCTAAGGATGTCGCGTCGCTTTACGGCTTTCTGCCGATATAGACGCGTGTACTCTTGACGCCGTTGTTCGAAGCACGAATCAATACGAGGAGAGCCCCGTCGATAAAACCGAAGGGACTGACTGTGCTTATCTGCTCTAGATCTCTAACACCCTCGAAAACACCGAGAGCTAACCACCTCCCACTTAGTACCGCCACTACCTAATAGTTATTAAACGAACACGTCGAGCGCCAGATAACTTCGATCGATTCCATCGACCGGTACCTTCCGGACACTCCTCTAAATGAATAATAGTCGAAACTGTCGGAATTCAAGTCACTATGAAACTGAGACTACGAGGATTTTGGTACGTCCCCAATACTTAAAGTGGTTCTGATCTTTTCTCTATATTTATCGAACTTTTTTCTTGATTCAAATCAATTTAAATTAGCAAACGAAAAACATATCCCCCGCTTGTCATCCACCATCGCGAGCATCGCATTCGACAAATATAAGAGAGTAAAGTAAATAAAGTGGGTAAGCTATGTAGCAACACCGAGCCTCGGCGGTTGTCGGGCGACGAAGAAATAAATGAAATGGAAGAGTCACGAGGAAGAAAGAAACAGTGATAGGGAGGTAAAGGAAGAAAAAGAGAATGAGAAAAAAAGACAGGAGAAATGCGGAACACAGCGGGACAGAGGTGAAAAGGGACGAAAAAGCAGAGTTCCCTGAGAACTTGAGAAATGTCATATCCGTCAGTGTTCGGGGATCTGCCTTCGAGTAGCCAACCGGTTTTGATGCCCAAGCTGGCAAAAGTATCGTCCAATCGCCTCTGCACATCGACTCGGCTACATTCGAATTTCGAGCACGCAAATGCACATGACCATTTGCATAATAAATTACGGCAGTCGCGCGCCTTCTTTGGAAAGCGCTTCTTTCAAACTTTCCGCCTTTCATATCCCTTCGCTCTCTGCGAGACGAGATTATGTTTCGTCTCAATTAATAATTCCAATTTCAACCATAACGTACGGCAGTCGGAATAAATGTCAAATCCGGACAAAGGCGACCTACCCACCATCCTACATTTTCAAGATTGATAAAGTAACGACATTTTACCAACGAAATTCTCAAGTTATTGGCAAGCTTTTCTTTCAAGCTGCAAATTAACTTTGCCCACGAATAAAGTAAGCGGCGGTTAATAATGCGTTTCGTCATATCTACTGGAATTGGGTGATTTTATTTTCTAATTACGATATGGCAGGTTCCACCGACCGTGACAATTAAAACCTACGTTCGTAAGTCCTCGCGAAACCACCCACGCGAAAACACGTCGCCGTCGTCGCGTACACTTTTACACGCATGAAGCGGACGCTGTCAGGACAGTAGAGGAAAATCTACATTTTGTCGTGAAAATTGATAGACAGCATAATTGTATCGCCTATATATAAGCATGAAGGAAATTAATTACAAAATCGATATTACGTTGCAAAATTCTACATACGGGCGAGCACGGGGTGTCTAACCGGACTTAATAAGCACTTCCTAGTAATGTGTCGTGCTACTCACATGTCGATACGCGACAGTGTGGCAATTAACATTGAAAAATCGTTCAAGGCTGTACGAGCTGCAATCCGGTTCGAAAGCCACGTCATCCATTTTCATCATCCCAGTCCGCGCGATTGAGTTATCGTCACCGGAGCTAAGATGCTCCACTCTCCTATCTTCGTTCTCCATCTCTCCGAAAGTAAGATCGCTGTTATATAGTCCCCTCTATCAATAAATGTTTAGACATTTTATAGATATTATGCAAGCATATTGAAAATAAAATTCAAAGCGTACGCAAAATAGAGCAACAAGGGTCAAGTTGAAGTGCAGTAGAATGCAAAGGGCGTCGAAAAAGCCATTAGACGTATTCTATCTGAGCAACTGTTATTTTCTTGCGTATTTCACGCGAAAGACCGAACGAACACTTTGGGTCGACTATTGGGTTAATTAATCGCTATGACTTTCGATAAAATATCATTTAATCGATCTCAGAGATCGTATGCATTCCTTCATCGCGACCGGCTAGTTCGATGAATCTCTGATCAATTAGCTCTTTCAGTTGCGGAAATAGAGCGAATTACAAGGTGACAATACGTTTTTTATCTACAAACTCGTTCAAGAAAATTCATTGATTGAACCGAAGAGAAACTGAAAACTTTTTTCGGTTTAGACTTTTTGAATTGGAACGCTTCAATTTGGTATAAAACAAAAATCTGATAAATTGAATAATAGTTCTTGGGATCTTCGTAGCCAAACAAGCACATTTTAATGGTATTTTCAACTAAACGTATCAGACCAACAACCTTTGGGATATACTCATGATAGAAAAACTCCATTCCATGCAAACGAAACAACTTCTCTATTCCTTAGAGAAGCAAAAATACAATAGTTGCTGATAATTACCTACTGTACGATACTTGCCTGAAACGTACGAAATTTAGCATCTAAACCTGTTCACGGTCATTAAGATTACAGCGATAAGAAGCGTTTGAAACGGGTTGAAAATAGGTTAACAAGATTTTTTGCCCTCGGACTTTCTCGTTACTCGTGAAAATTCTCAGTATCGACGAATAAGTTAATATGAATCCGGAGGGTCGATGAACCGTGATTCGGAGCGAGTAAAACAATTAGAAGTCGGCATCATATGCTCTGTTCACAATCACTAATGACGATTATTGCAATTCCTATTCACGTCGCGTCGCTTGCGTCGGTTTCTCACAAAGGCAGCCTTTCTTCGAGTCCTTAGGATCTACCGAACCTTACGCTGAATCGGTATAGAATTTTCCAAAGAAGTAGAGTCAACTAGCGCAATGTAGCGTCGTGTAAACGAGCGTTTACGAGCAAGGCCGAGATAAGTATCTCCATATCCTTGACTAAATCGTGACTAGGAGCCCTCGCGGTCGACGATCGAGGAGGGGGAGTACATGACAACGATATATACACTGGGTAACATTGTTTGTATCGAGATACAAATTGCTCCCGGAGAATCTGCGAGGGAATAAGTGCCGAAGAGAAGCGGAGCAGCTGGCGGCGAAGTGAGACAAAGAGGTAAAGAAGAAGAAAACGAATGGATAGTTTTTGAGCCTACTACGAAAGATGAAATGACGGAAGCGAGTGAGCGGTTTAATCAGAAATTTTGCCTATTACAACAGTTTTATCGATGAATCTTGATCAAGGCGGGTCGGAAAGTTATTTATGAAACAATAACAATACATTAGTTTCGGTGGCAAATAACCGACCTAAGTAATAACGGTGGTACAATTGCGGAAGAAAGGATCTCGAAAGGAGCGAATAGGTAGTGACTTTTTACGCGATTTACGGGGTCTCTCGTACGCTCAAAGCAACAAAAAGATTTACGCCGATGACGCGTCTCGAGATCGATACATAAATAAGCGAGCAATTATACATGTGCTTATATGTAACTCGGCTGTGTGCGCGTGTATGTAGTTTCGAACTTGTGCACACGTGAAAGCTCCGCTCGGCAATTCTCCTGTAGAGACTCTGCACGTATGTTCCGGCCCGTGCCGGAGTGTGCAACCTTCCAACTTGCGAGAATATGTGTGTACGATGTAAAGTTGCGAGAGGCTCGCCGTCGCGCGCGTATGTGTGCGACTGTGACAAGCAGTGGTACCACATTCCTAACACTAGCTCGCGCACTGCTTGGTACACGGCAGCGTATATGTATGTTCTCCTTCATTCCTTCCTCTCCGTTGTCGATGTTCTCCTTCTCTCGCGGAGATTCGATACTCTTAACCCCCACCTGAACTGCTATTTTTAAACATTGGCAATCGTCATTCGACATTTAACACCTGTACTTTGAGCTCTGACGTTACAACTGTATTTAACGTTACTTTGCTTGAAAGTGATCAAATGATTGTGCCGAAGAAACTTTATACAGGGAAAGAGAAAGAAGATTGAAAACATTGACGACCTTATTTATATTCCATATATGACCCGACCAATGAATGACGATTGATGGACTCACATGCGAGTAGAACGTACTACCTTTGTAAGAAGTCTATCATCTGGATGATTACTAATTAATTAATGAATATACCAATTACATAAAGATCGCATTTTTATTTTCGATATGATTACGATGAATAACCTATCGGAACGTTTTTATACTAAGGGTCTCGAGACGACCGCGCAAGGTGTGATGAATCGAAGGACATGCGCGACTTTCCCCTTGCGCGTTCGTGGAATTAAGGAAAGTCGAAATCTTTCATTTAATCGAGGTCTTTCGCTGTAGGCTTCTACGTGCGAACACGTGTCCTGTAAGGACAGAAAATCCCCGGGTTCCACGAAGCGCACGGGAGCTTAAACCACCACCGTATCCTTTTTCTCAACGTACAAAGTTACCGAGAAGTCGGCCATTACCTCACAACGACGAAGCTCCCGACTTAAAGGCAAGCGCGAACGAGTGAACGGGAAGAACGGCGAGAATCGTACAGAAAGAGGGAGAGAAAGAGACGAAGAGAGAGAAAGAGGGAACAGGAGAAGGACCAAGCGAATGAGACGGGACCAGAGAGAAAAGGAGAGGGAGAGAGTAGCCAATCTATATGATAAACAGTCTAGTTATATAGCGAGTCAGTTAGCTTCGCCCGAGTCTCGGTTGCATCCGTGTCACTTCACCGTTAAAGACTTCCAAGTGATCGGGTGCATGCATGCAAGCAGCCGTGAATGCGAGGTGAGGGCGAATCCGATCGCAAGACGTCGCACGATTTCGCTCGGCATTCGCGTCAACTTCGATACTTGGAAGGAAATGACTTTCCTTCTTTACGAGTCTACGAGCGACCTAAACCTTGCGACTTTATTTCTAACGTGAACCTCGGTACTTTATACCGAATACCGCCTAGAATACAGATTCAATTTGCAATTGTTCGGAATTTACGGCGCTCGCAACTGCTCTTGATGTAAATCCAATTGCCGCTTTAACGTTATAATTACAGTTATGGGATTTACTCCTCCTGCTGACAAATGTCGATGAAAATGTTGACTCGAAACCTGAAACTTTTCTCCAAATAGATAAGCGCGAAACAGGATTCAGAACCAGTATCTGACATCTAACTGTATTTTAATATAGAGTCAAAAAGCTGATTCCATCTGGAAGAACCAATCATGCTGATCGAATCTTCGAACAAAATATTAGTTACCGAGCTTAGTCATTGTAACGTTTTAAACCAAGTGGCATTCTCCACACGTCGGAGAAACAAGAAGCGTAACCCAAATAAGACGGGTCAAAGTAAGAAGATATGAGATATTGGAGAACGATAATGGTCGTGGATTGCACTTAAGAGCGTGTGAAGTTAGGGCACATCGCCAGAACTTGCATTGCTTACCGGGACGAATTTATTCAAATTGCGAGCAGTGTTCCCGCGTGTTTAGCAGCTTCTTCTCTGGATCGAGAAGAAATCGAACAAAGAGAACTCGCGAATCGAGTGAGCCCAAGAGGGTACAACGATCGGTAAGCGCAAGAAAGAGAGAGATAGAAACGGTTATAGGGGCGAGTGAGAGCAAAAGTGAAGGAAAGCAGGGGGCAGTTTATAGGTAGGACATCGAGGCGTCTCGCAAGACTATGCGCCGTGGCCACACGCTCCTCTTTTTACGTTGGAGCCTCCCACGATTCGTTTAAATAACCTGTGCGAGACCAGCGTATAGCGTCCTGTGTGCGTCTCGTGAGAACCGGCAATTCCGTCGAAAATAATAAAGCCAGAAATTTCGAGATACCTCTCCTAATGAGCGTATCTACTTAAGCCACACGCTGCTCAACCAACATTTAACCTTATTTAATCATGAATTTTTCATCATTACAGTGTATGTATACTCCAATCATGCTTCTGTATTGCAAAATACTACGACGTACACGATTGTGGTACTAATGAGTGTAGCTTGCCTACAATTGGACAAGGTCGTCGGAATGAGAACACATTCATCTAAACAAGAGGATATGTCGAACTATTGTTGCGTTTCATAAAACGATTCTCGTGTATTTGGATGACGTTTATTCTCTTTTCATCCTTCATATTCTGGCAGGTAAGGAATATCAGTTGAGTATTCTTAGATGAGCGTTGTTTAATGTAGGTTTGAAATTACTGTATATTATAGTTGTAGTCGGTATCTTGTTGAGACGAATCGGTAATACGCACATGTAAAAAAAAAAGAAATTGGAGGACTGAGCTGCTAAAAGAAGACGGGAAGGTATCTATCTCTTCTATTTAATGTTATAGTGTTATAAAGAAAACAATACATGTTATATACATGACGCATTGCAAGTTAACAAAAATCGAAACTTGAAATACATCGCCTTTAAATAAAGAAATTTACATGCGATAATAACGCCGAGTCTCAATGGCTCACCCAGTGGGTGTTCCTTTTCAAATGTCGACCGTGTAAATCAACTCTCTGCATTCTGTTTAAGTGAAATGCCGCATCCTTCCGACGTGCGCCAAATAACACCCTGCGCGATTTATATACACACAAGCGTAATTTACAACGGTTCGCCAACGGTGCGCTTGCCTTCCATGCGTAGTAATGCGAGTTTATTTTATACGCTATGGGCCTAGGATTTTCATGGTTGCCCGAGTATCCACCTCCAATCTCGTTACTTGGGCAATCCATCTCACATCGGAATCGAACATGTATGATTTAGATTCTCCAGATCCTTTTGGTTCTTTATCAGTGTCAGCGCTAAATACAGTGGACCAGTTATCGAAGCACTACTGCCTCCGGCTCCAAGTGTCACTTTCCCCTGCTACTCGTATAGGTTTCGCAGTGGTATTGAACTTTAAACGAGTGTCGGTATCTCGTCCTTTTACAGGTTATAGTAAATTTCTTTGTGCCTTTACGCAGTCGGGTTTTCACCTTAACGCCAGGCGACAGAGAATATTCAGGGAAAGAGTTGTGAGGCACAAATCATCTCGGTCTTTAGAGAAGAATGTTAGGTGGACCCGATGCCAGTACTGAAGAAGAGGAGCGGGCAGGGGTCCAGGAAATTCGGCGGGGCTGCGCGCGACCAGGCGTGTCGTCACGCTAAGATGAAGACAGAGGTACGATGTGTGCGAGTAATAAAGAGTTAGGACCCGTTTCGGTAGCCGAGTGAATATATTTTATTTATATTCCATTGAAACGAGGAGCGAAAGAGATTTCTTTTTTCCGTTGCTCGCAGGGCCCGCGGGGTGCAACTCGTAATTCACTGCCCACGCGCGTCTTGGTCTCGCTTCTCCTTTCTCGCCTGTACGCGGGCACGTATATTTACACGGACTCTCCTGGACACCGTTGCGGACCTCTGGCGCTGATGCTTATTTATTATTATGCCAATATCTACATAAATACATATACTTCGCATTCACGCGTATGCGTATGCGTGGCACGTGATCGATATACGTTTGCGTCGGACGCGAAAAAATGTTGCTCTAGCTATTCTAGGTGATGTTTCCTTCAGCGAAGGATTCTCCACATCGCAGCCTATCTGGCTAATCAGAAACCGTTTTAATAATCATCATAAATATGCCTTCTTCGATCATTCCATACTCTCGTAACCGATACAGCATGTACATTGAGTTAACTTCACTTAAGCTCCGGCAACATACAGTGGTTGCCTATCTCAACGCGTTGCCGGTGTACCCCTTATCCATTGTGTTCTGTCGATCTCGCGTAAAAGTACATTCCAGCCAGTCGCGCCTATATGTGTAATGTCAAAACTGTACATAGAGCGGCTTTCATACACTCGACTTTCCGTATGATCATCGTCATGCAGAGAGCAACCATAATAAACGTTTACTTTTTTTTTTCGAGAAAGAGAAATAAATTCTTAACTATATAGGGCAGCATAATAATCTCATCATATAAGAGTATCCAACGTCCAAGTTGTATTTTACGAAAATTAATGAATTTTTCCCAATTAATAAGCGAAAGGCCATTTCAAAAATTGTAGCATGCGGAAGTAGGTAATTATGAAAATTTTACACAAAAAAAAAAAAACAATTTTGCCTCGTCGGTAATTTCGCGGGCATAATTAGAGCATCGCCCGGCCAACGGTTGTCGAGGTCTAATCGCGCGGAATGTGGCCTGCCGTGTGTGCGCGCGTGGAAATATGAAGAACGCACGCGTTCGCCGATTAAGCACTTTATAGCGCAGCATGAAGGGGTGATATTGACTAATAATTTATTAATATGCACCGAGGAAGCGCAGCGGCATATAACTGTTCTGGAATTCAAATGGTGGAAATGAACGAGCACTCGCCTGCAGATCGAGTCGTAATGCCGGTCGGCTCGCCGCTGCAGGCTGCACCAGCTGCGCCCAGTCCCTGTAAGCTACGTGCCGTGCTAATGAATTGCGCGGGAATCTTCGGACGCGAAATGGAATTGATACTGCTACCGCTACACGGAAGTCTCTTGCATATTTGTCTAATCATTTCGAAAATTTCGTAAGTCTCGTTTTTTACTCGTCGGCGATTCGAAATGTGAATTAATTAGTCATGGACAGTTTCATCTCCTCGTATATTAGCACGCACGCTTTAATTGGGAGACTTGGAATAAGAGCTAGGAGATTTTGTTGACGTTTGCCCGTTGTGGGGTTTTCTTTCAGTTCTCCTAGAGAATAGTGGTTATAGCTTACATAGATGTTCATAACAGTTGTTATAGTTTAAGGGGGATCGTTTATCGTTCATGATAAGAGATAACGGAACCTTTTAGACTCGTTGAAATGTTTCATTTCGTGACCCATCTAAAGATAGTGACGATATGCAATCATATTTCCAGACGCTTTCGTAAAACGACAGGATTTTTGGCCGCGAATCTTGTCTTCATCGCACAAACGCGGGAGACTAAAATACGGAAACTGTTAACCCATGCGCTCGGCAATGCGGCTATTGAAAGATCGTGGAGATTTATGCTCTCCCGTGCCCGTTTAGCTTGTAACGCCTTGAATTATAGATGGCTATCCTTGTGGAAAGGCTGCAACCTGCGCAGCGGTGCGCAAACGAGCAACAATGCGCCGCGGAAAATGAAGTTGCCAGGCAAATATAAATAAATAAAGGCATTTGTGCGCAGCGCAATAGAGATGAAGAGATATGCGACTAGACGGATGGAGAGCGATACGCGAAGCTGTTCGGCGCGCAATAGAAGATGCCGGAATAAATGATATCGAGGCGCGCGAAATGCAAAGTAACATTCGAAACGGCTATCATCCTACAAGCGGATGCTCTCGTCGGAGTCGCGAGAGAGAAAACCCCAGTCCGATATCATAAATCCTGAAAATTACTTCTTTGAAAATTATCAAGCTTCACGGCACTTTGGCGATATTTTATCGCTTCATTAATGCACTTTCGGAGGACGCGTTACCTTTTCAAATGGACGCGTGATTATTACCCTTTTATTATTCGGAATTGGAAATGTTGCTGGGAGCCGATCAAAACGGCGACTACGCAATACACGGATGTTCCGCGAGATAAACAAATATCTGAAACACCAATTACGATGTAAAACGATAAAACGTTAAAAATAAATATCAACGGCACGCGTGAGTCATCTTGTAGACAGTAACACGTAACGCAACGTACGCTCATACTTATTTCTTTTGAATAAACATTGGCCGAGGTGCATTTAAAGAAGGTGCTCGTAACTCGGCTTTTGTGCGAAATTCATTACACCAACAGAGGAAACGCTTGTCAACGTGAAATTTTACGCTGCAAATGAAAATATAGCTCAGCTGGTGATTGGCAAGCGGAAGAGCGGGTGCCGCGAAATTTATGCGCGCTTTCACGAGGTGACAAAGGCCAGCGCGATGAAAGATGCATACTAACGCAGCTAAAACAGATGTGATGCGTTCAGGCTCTCTAGGCAAGCATAAAAGCAATTATTCGCAGGATGCAAAGTTCACAATGACCGATGCTTGACGATCTGCTCGATATCGCGTACGTAGTGATTGTTGGCTTGTGCTCTGGCAAACACACGTACGACGAGTTTGAATCGCAGCTGTGTAATTATTGAACTGCCTAAGGCCTAATTAAATGATAACGGTTGAAATGCAATTACCAGTTGTTCAAACTAGTAAGGTCAGAATCAAGATCGTGCTCTTGATGGCGTACTCGTGAATTCCATCTAGTAGCCGTGCCACCACCGTATTACACGATGAGGTCCTGATCAAATTAGACGTGACTTATCTACTCCCGATGAGGACTGAAAGCAATATTCCATATTCTACCGTGGATTGGCGAAAATTCAAAATGCTTAAAGGACACGGACACTCGTATTAATAAGACGGAACGCGTATGTTAATAGACGGAAAATTGTGGCTTATTGAAAGGCGTCAAATTACACGGAAGGTAAGCGATGCATTCAGGCGGATAATTACGATTCGCGGACTTCAATTTGCGAATAATGTATACACGCACTGTGTAATACGAGACCTGTCAGCCGCCAACCTCAGCAGCCTGATTACCTAGTTATTCATTATATATACACGCGCACTCGGTCCATACGTCCGGCATCGATGCAGCGTGTTAATGGCATCATCGCTGCAACGTTGGCATCTTTATAAGCGTGCGTAAGAGGAAAAAAATGATCATACCGCAATAGGCGTTCGGTAAAGTGCAAAGATAAATCTCTCAGCGAAACAATTCGCTCTTTCTATTTCGCACTTTACCGTTGTATATTGTACTTTGTTTTTATATATGCGATAACGCTTAATGCGATGACTTGCGACACGTCTATAAGTCCATAGTAGACGTGTATGCGTAATAACTTCTTACTCTCTGCTAATTAAAAGCTACGTGAGGGAAATGAAAATTGTAAATAGAGAAAACGAAATTAGACGACGGTCCCTATATTTGGCGACAATTCAAAATCAATTTTTCATAATATCACTATTCTTTAAGAGGTAATATATATGAGGAGTATGTGTCAAGAAGATCTAAATTTTCCGAGAAAGATCAGATTTAAGTACATTCTCTCGAACGATCTCATCTCGCAATTGGTGCACATATGCGCACGGCGGTATGCGCGCGAATGAAGGAACGAACGAGGAAACGCGTGAAATTCGCGCCGTTGGCCGGCAAGGAGCAAAAAACAACGCTGACGACGGCTGACACAGGCGACTCGGCATTTCGTATATACGACGTAGATACACCTCAATACCAGTAACGCGAATGCACGGCCTGCGGAACGGGATTATCTCGATGACGGAGAGTGCAGCGTTAAGTGTGTTAAGTGTGTTAAGTACGCTCTAGTGAACTTTTAGTCACGGCCACACCCAGCCTCCGTTCGCGCGCAAGGCTGCACTCCTTGTGCTGCTGGGCCTCTCGCTTCTACGCACCCACATAGATCCGCACTTTCCTGCAGATGTCTGCATCGACGGGCGTAAATGCGTGGCCGATTTGCAATCGCTATCTCATCCGTTCATCGCGGGACAACCCGCAATGCATCGATTAATATACGACATTTCAACTTCCCCAATTCCAAGTTATTAGGACACGCATTTCAAAACCGTCGATTATTTTCGTCCGTTCTAATGCCAGTCCTACGATGCACCGGTTTGATGAAAAATCTCGAATACTCGGTAGGTCTTTTGGTAGGTCCTTGGACAGGTCAATTGGAGAACATTTGAAACGTTCGTCGCAACGCCCAGGAGTCCTCCCTAGGAAAGAAACAACCTAATTGAGCAGCGTATCCCAGGAACGCGCATTAACGATCATTATCAGTTTCAAAATCTAGTAGCGAA
Source organism: Trichopria nigra (assembly GCA_030522945.1). Taxonomy (NCBI): domain Eukaryota; kingdom Metazoa; phylum Arthropoda; class Insecta; order Hymenoptera; family Diapriidae; genus Trichopria; species Trichopria nigra. The sequence continues at coordinate 46,668 of JAPYZR010000166.1, read as the reverse complement.
AATATGTTGGAATATGAAATCCCGTTCACTCAATTCCCAGAGCTACACGAAAATTTGATTAAACATGCAAAATCCTTGGCTGCTTTGAAATTCAAAGCAGCCTCAACTCAATTTCATTTCTAGGAATCTTCTCATCATTGTTTCAACTCGCTATCATAATAAATTGCTCGCTCGCAAGACTCGAGCCTTCACGCCGATGTTCGTGTGTGGTATTTAAATAGTTTCATGTATGGAATTCGTCCATCCTTCTCTCTCGCTCGCTCCCCTGCTCGTCCGTACACGAGAGTCCGTCTCGCTCGATCCGACTCCGTATGTCTTCGATTCTCCCGCCGCCGACTTGTTGGCTATCTCACTCGCCGTTCGGATTTGTTGGCTCGCTCTTCTCTTTCCGCCCGAGGCTCTCTTTCCGTATGGAAGCATGTTGTGCAACGGCTCACGGCGCGTACGCACGAGCGAGTGCGAGAGACTCTCTCGGCGCGGTATAGCACGAGGCATGAGCGGAGCTGTACACGAGTCGAATATCCTGTTCAGCTTATTGGGGCAAGGTGGCCAGCCTTGCCACTTTGATACCTGTATCATTGAAAGCGCTTGATCCGCACGCGTCGCCGCGAGACTCGAGCGGGCGCAAACCACGCTATTTACGGCCGTAATAACCGACGGTTCGCCGTATACTGCCGATGTACACCCACCGCATCGACTCGAGCATCGATAAATCGAGTAATGCGTGATAATACAAGTTACGACTCTGCCGAGCAAATGACCAATCGACCGCCACACGTGCTTCCTCCACCCTCCCGATGCTAGTTCACACGGCAAGGCATTCTTACACTTTTCTCATTGTCGGTCCTTTTCGCCTCTTGCGCAAAGTACTCTCCTTATATTGTTAGTCGGTTTCCCGAGAAACCGTAATTGACAGTCGCTTATTAAACGAAACTTATTGTATAAATTAACTTCATCGATTGTGTTTTGAATGAGTTAACCGTCAGACGTGCGCTTTGTACTTTCTCTGTTTGTTATAAATGTGATCACAAGTCTTTGATTTTCTTGACGCTCGTTTTGGTTTATTTAAATTTTCAAGTCTTGATGGCTGGAGAAGTGTGTTTTGCCCCAACTAACTGTAATTATGATAAGATTGCGCTTTTTTATCATCGTACAGTAGTGGAGACTACTCTGACCCATGTTTAGATTTTGGCAACCAATTAAATCTTTAAATTTTGAATTATAGTAATTTTGCATTCCTTTCTTCTTCTATTATTTGATTCCGATTAGGCCAATATGTACATTGTAGTGATTCTAAAACACGTATATTGACGCAATTCATGGGTGTTAGGTATTTGAAGCGTACCACTTAAATAAATAGCTGCAAAATCACAACAATAATATAGGAGTAAGGCACCGGATTTTACATGGAACCTGGTACCACGTATCTGATTGATAATTAATTAAAACCTTGAACAGTGGTAAATAACAGATTGCACTAATGAACTCTATAATTTAAGCAGTCTCCGTCTATCGCAATGAAACATCTCAGGAACGTCATACTTATCGCCATTAACGCCACGTTGACACGAAGCTCGATGATAAATCAGGGAATTTCGCGAGAAGCCGCGACTTTCTTTCATCGAGGCATACTTATCGACACAGAAATCAATCTACGTTCCGTGCGAGTACAGCGATACCCCGATGAATCACTGACGCGTGCAATCGTTTAGAGAGAGAGTGAGAGGAGGAAAGAGAGAGAGAGAGGGACAGAGGCATGGAACGAAGGAGCAAGAGTTCGAGTGAGCAAGAGAGAGAGGAGACGGAGAATAGAAGAAGGCGAGTGATATTACTTTATATTCGACCGTGAGCGAGTACAGGTAGAAAAATAATTAGCAATAAATCTCGACGGATCGATATATATGCGAGTTCTGCCGTTGTTTCGACGATAATACAGCTATTTAGAAAGCCATTTGTTAAGGCGCAACTGGTACGCGCTATGAGATCACTCCTTCGCATCGGCCGCAGAAATATACGACTAGCACGCCACTCTCTGTATATTTCAGTCGACTCGGCTAATGCACGATTAATACGAGTGATCGACGGTCAAGAACCTTCCTCGCACTTCGTAGTTTATTTTATAACGTAGCTTTACGGCCGCTCGGTGTCTTCTCCGCTTATAATAAATTGCAGCGACTTTAGCTGCCTCCGCGAAACGTGTTCCCGTAACGCATGATACGTCTACCAGATATTCTTTTCGCGTCATTAACCATTTCTCTCGCTGCTTTATTCGAATCGAATTTCGCAATAGACACGTACGTTTATACCGTAACTGCTCGGGCGAATTTTATTGGACGTTTAAAAGCTTCGCCAAGACCGCCGAGCCATCGCTTAACCTAGGTTCGGTATACGAAATGGGAGAAAAGCACCGGGGCACATAATATAAGTACGCCATCCAACCAGTTTCGGAATCCGTTCCACGTGCATACATACAAGAGCGACGGCAGTTTCGAATCCAGCTGCTTAAGAAGTTGCCTGTGCGCATTATGGCGTAGTTATCCTAAGCGCATACTTTGCTGCATCGAGATTGTCAAAGTATATTCCGAGCGATCCGAGCGACACAACCGTTATACCTGCTGAAATCGGTACTCGCGGGTGAGGCAGTACCCGCGATGCAAAACGACCACCCGAAGCTATGTACTAGGCACCTAACTATTATTGCGCATATATATGTTGAGTACGTATAGCCGCACGCGGTGACTGGCATTATTATTTATTTATAGGGCCATTACGTTGTCTCCATTGTTGTCGGGGGGAACGAGTTGACGTAAACATTGACCGACGAGGACGTACGCGTCCTCGTCTTACTCTCTCGCGGATTCACCCTCCTTCTCATCCAGCGCGCATGCATCTCCTCTTTCTCTCTTCTTCTCACTCGGCTCCCCTCCCATCCACTCATGGGCGCGCAGCGGTACGTATGCTTCACTCCAATCTCAAATGCATAATTGCTATTACACGAGTCACTGAAACCGGTTGACTAACTTTCCGTCTACTCGCTCGCTAATTTCTTATCTCGAGTTGTCTGCCGCCTTCAAACCCATACGCTAATTTCCATTGCACCCGCGTGCTACTTTCGATACTTAAGATATCAAGATCGACGATTTATTAAATTAACTTCTAATCGCGCCGTGCTCGATTTCCCGGACGAAATCCCTCGCTATGACAATAAATTGAAATTTTACCCGATACATGATAATGATACTAATATAATAAATAATGCATTATGTAAATGTAGGACAACGTAACGATTTTCATCTTAGCAACTCGTTATTAGACACTGTGTTATTATAAAGGCATATGCTATATTTAAACGGAACGAGTTTGCGCACATATCTACAACTTGTTATTAAATGCATCGCAAGTAATGAAAAAAAGTCTGTAAGTGGATGAACGTTTATTTTAATCGGCTAACAAGTATTTATTTGTATTTGCTTCAGAAAATAGTTAATGGCTCTTAAAAGGAAATCGAAAATGTAGGACCGTGAGTTAGATCGGCTAAATGGGATACGCCAAATACTACCAGACAATGACATATTTGTTCCAAAGTGGCAACTTCCAATACCTTCTGGATTTTCGAAATAATCATGGTTCATGTACAATGCAATCGTGTACGTGCAAAGAATGCCTGAACATCATAGTAAACCGCGGAAGCCGTTGTATATTATCGTCAGAAGAGGTTTTGGGACGATTAAATCCATCGCCTCTGGTGTAATTAGCTAGTCCTGGAATCGTCATTTTTATTGCTAGGCGTTACACGTGAAGCTAGAAATCACATAAAATACGAGTCGAAACGTAATTTCATGTCGTACATACCGGCGGTGGTGATACGCCCTTCCGCCGTAAGCGTATGAAAATGGCGCAGCCGCCCGTGTGGTGGCAGCCGCACACTGTCTCCCGTATCGATTAATTGACTCGGCGCACTAATTAGTCACGAGTTACCGAGTCGGCTAAAATGGTGGACGGAAGCGTGGGGGGCTGATCACTAAGGATTTAACAAACCTCTGATGGCCGGGAGCAGTGTGTTTTCCGTGTATTTACACCGTGTACGTATGCGCGCGTATATACCCGATTAAGATTCGTACCAAGAGCTGGTCCCGCATAGTTGGCATTTGTGCGCTTCATAAATCTCGAGTTCCCGTTCTCGAGCGGCGTCGATTCCTAGAAAATTACCAGTACACGCCAATACAATTCCAGCTTTATTTTTATCGTTTTACATTTCGAGCCTTGACGCTCGCGACGTTATTATTTTCGAGCATACTTGTTGCACACGTCGCCGTATCATTATACTTTTATAAGTTCCCTTTGGCCGTGACCTCAATTTTATTTTATCTTTTCCCAAGTACTTTACAATTCAAAAGCGTCGCTCGGCCTAGCACCTCTATACGAGTTATTCGCGTGCCAGCGTTGCGCGGAGCTTCGGGCTGGTGCTTATTATCTATACACTACGCTGATCTTAAATGGCTAAGAAATACCTGAAAAGGTATATTTTTACTGGATTGGTTTTAAAATTCCAATATATCGGAAAAAGCCTGACCAGGTGTGTAGCCTTTTTGTACGTACCACACTTATTCGTTAGGCAATGGCATATGTCGACAACATGTCGGCCGCGTAAATCCAAAGTCGCCCAGGTAAAATCTCAACGATTCGATGTCGCTTTAGCAATTCGCCTCGACGTTTCGTTGGTCGCGACTAATCGTAACGATGCATAGGCAATACGCGAAACTGCTGGCACTGCAATGCATTTAGGTAGTATTTATGTGCGTATACGAGCTTGCGGCAGCCGTAATAAATAACTTGGTCGAGCGGCCATTACTTGTCACTCACCCTCCCGTAGCGTATACCAGAGACCACCACCACCACCCGGTACCGTACACCCTCTGGCTGTGTACAAAGCTGAAAGCATGCACGTACGTTCGCGTACATGTGTGCATCCTATTGGAACCGTGACTTCCAAAGTAGAAGGGAGTGCGTGTTTTACACCCTTATTGCACGTCCCCTCGCCTCACTTCTCCAAGCCTCGCTTCACCTCACCGTCCTTTCTCGGAAAATTGCAAACTTTTTTTATTTCTCTCGTGTGCTCGTTAAAGTTGACACGCCATTAAAGACATTGTGCCCGTTTACAATTTTCGCGCGATGATTCCCTCAAATTTATAAATACAATATTTATGAACATGAAGGATAATATTACGTCACATGTCTGATTAACATGGATTTGGAACAATTGTATGGACATTTAACACCGGACCGAGGGGGAATGGATGGCCTTCGTTTTTGTATCATTTTCCCATCTATTCTTTTTTCTCTTCCTTCTAGATTTCATTCTCACGTGTGATTGGTTTGTAGATTTTAACGGATTGTGCAGCTTATGTTGACGGTTGAGTGGTGGGGCCAGAGGCGCCGCCCGAAATGGAATGTAACGGAGGATCCGTAACGCTAACTGAATCTTTTGAAGTGGTCACAAAACTGTCAATTGCCATCCACTTTCATCTATTTGAAGTTTGAAGTTCTCCAATTTTCAATAACATAAGTCCCACTGATGCTTTATTCGATGTACTTAGAATGACTCATCTTATCTACACGTCTTTATCTACTTTTGATACCAACTGCAAGTTGTATTCGATCACGGACGAAGTATAAGGTAATGCAATTGTGACGACACGTCTTCGAAATATGCATTCTGACGACCACACTAATTTTAGCTGATAAACTGCGAAAATCGTTAACGCATATCTTTTCTTAACCAGTTCGACTAATTCTCTTACTTACTCGTCGCTTTTGTAAGATACTATTTCAGAGGCGATGCGCTATAATTGACATCGAAATTGTCGGGCCAACCAAAATGAAGTTCTTCGAACTAGACATAGGGATCTCTAAATAAGATTTCGGACAGCGCTTGCGCGTCTTCCCGACATCTTATCGGTTCGAAGTCGTATTTGCTCAACGCAATAGAAGCCACGAGACATGCGCCGCCGGCGAAGAATCATTGGCAGAGTTGAGCGCGTGCGCGTAGCCGGTACCGTATTGACTTTAGTCGCGTCTCTGTGGGGCTAGCACAGAGACAATTTCACGTACGTACACATGTTCTCTGAAATCCAAGCATGGTGTAATACGTTCGTAGAAACTCGGCGCACACCAGCACAAAAGTCGATACGTAGACTGGCATACACGCGCTAATGGTAGTGAACACCAACGCTTATAGGGGTTGTGGCTCCCTCGAGACGACAACGAAGAGGATGAGGGGATGGGGTGGCGCAATGGTGATGGCGAAGGCGCTAGACGAGAGGGGGTATGAACGGAAGAGTCGGGGAATAAGCGGCAAGAAAAGTAGAGAGAGAGACAGAGAGAGGAATGAGAGGGATGACAGGTAATGCAAACGAGAGAGGCGGAATACAAAGATGCCTACACGCGAAACGAGTGCCTTACAATTGATTTTCACGCCAGTTTGATTTATTCTAGAGCGCTACCGTCGCGCGTTTTTCGAGCCCACGGGGCAGTAAATGAAGGTTCACCAGGCTACCCTTTTCCCTCTTCAGCCTCCCGAGCTGCTCAGCCCTGAATCCCCACGATTTATAGACTTTTCTAGGCGATTCTTTTCGAATTGGCGAGCGGTTCTTCATTTCCCTTCACGACTCGTTTCTTTATTGTTTTCAGAATTTATAGCCGCGGATGAGAGTCGAAAATGGTATTATTCGCGACTCCTTGTAGATTCACAGTCAACTCGTAGGAATGTACGTACGAACGTGTGTTGGTTATTTACCAACCGTAAAAATGAAGAACGGCCGAGATATATATTGTTGGATGCGTCGTTTCATCCTCTTCTGTTGATTTAGATGATAGAAAAAAAAATAAGAAAATTTACTATTCGCGTTTATTTAACAAATGATAAATTTGAATGAGGATTTGTTACATGCTGGAATAAACTACAGGAATCATTAATTTGATTGCAAAACTCTAATGAATTAAACGCAATTATTTAGGAAACGGGTAGGGTACAGTCCCCTAATGGCATATAAATTATGTCGTGCGACGCTCGAAAAATAGAAAAATACATAAACGAAGGGGTGAGTTCAAAATCCTTTTCCCATGATACTCGACCCTGCAAAGAGCGTGACATATACATGAGCCCGGGTGCCCGGTTGAAAGACATTGGCTTTCTCTCCCCTTAACCTCTTTTTCTCCCTTTCTCTCTCGTGATCTCGCGCACGTATTCGTATAGTCTCTTCTTTCCGGGGGTTGGTTTAGAACGCGCGGAACGCTTCGAGCTCGAAGGCAGCTGTGCTCTATCATTGGTTGTGATCTCGACATCCCACCCGTCTTTTCGAAGCAACCCTCGCCGATCTAGGACCAATCCTGCGCTCGTGTACGAGATGGGGGAAAGCGTCCCTCTGCAGTAGCGTTGAGCCGCGAGGGAGAATTTTCCAAAACTTCCCAGCGCGACGAAAATAAATGACAGATTGCGGCGTTTCCCAACACAAATAACGAGCGAATTAGTTATGGGCTTCGGATTATAAAAGTGACATTGCCAATTAATGTCAATTGTTAGCTCAGATATTCGCTGTTAAGTAAATATCTGAAGAGATTTACTAATTCTGATGCCGAAATCGATAAACAGAGCAATAATATCTGAACAGGAATGGAGATCGATCATTGAAGAAAATCTCAATACAGTAGTAATATATCAAAAAGGTACGATATCTCCGTGGAAAAGTTATTAATCATGAGTTATTAGTCTTCATGGTACCATATATTGTATCATCGAGTATAGCTGGAGATTCCTGAAACTCTTCGTTCGCCTGATCTGCGACATTCCAAAAATCACCGGGTAACTCAATCGGTCACTGTAGGTTTCCCGAGCTATGAAGTAACAATTGTTTCACCGATATTCACCTCAAAAGTACAAGTGTGAGAGGGCGTGCGCGTGTCGACGAAGAAGTTGGCCGCTAATATGTAAAGTGCATATATTTAAAGACGGAGAAAGATAGAAAGGCGAGAAGGAGTAGAGGAAAAGAACGCCTAAGGCTTTAACGTGATAAAAGCGATCTCGGTAAGATCCCGGTGCGGTGGCACGAACAGGTTTACTACACGACCTCCGGTTTTCTACTGATACCTATATGTATCGCGATCCTTCCCGCCTCGTATACAGAAACACGCTTGTCGTATTTGTACGAGTGTGTGCATGTGTAGCTTTATGGCTACAATTATATTAAATCTATTGAAAATCTCTACCCGATATATTTTCGTTTCCTGGTAATTCTCGGGAGTTTGCAGAAATAAGTGCGCGAAGGTACTATTAATGTCGACAGTTTCAATTTCACGCGACATGATATACATTTTGATATTGCGCAAGAAGAAATTCTTACAACTTTTAATAATTTATCGAAAACGCTGAAAAAAATAATAGGTTTTATGCAAATATGCGAATATGCAGGAGGTAAAAGAGGCAGATTCCTCATAATGTAATCCAGATTCAAGAATGATTGCTCCAATCAGGTTTTTCAGTTGCAGGACGTAACGCTCTCGCACGTGCAATTTCAGGTGAGGTATCGAACTTTATTTATGTACTAACACATTCACTTCAAAGAGGCTTGGATGACTCCCGGGACGCAGAGAGCGAGCGAGCGAGAGAGAGAATGAAGAAATGAAAGGAGCGAGAGCAAGATAGGTGGTGGCTTTATATCGCAAATTTATGCGTTCTGGCCATCTTCGTCTACAGTCGGAAGCAATTTACAAGTTAATAGGTTACCCGATTCGTTCCGTACCTTCTCACTTAGCTCCCGCACGATTTATTTCGGGTGCTCGTACGCCCATCTAATTGGCTCGCGCCACTTCTCTTCGTTTCCGATTATTGGCAACCTCTCGGCCGTCGTGTAACCAAGAATCTTTTATCCGTGATTCAGAATATCTCGAAATTCTGAAACCTTTCAAGTTTCTGGATCATAATTGATACGAATCTAAACCAAACATTTGTAAAAAGCAAGAGTTGGGTTCATTACTTCGAAAGTGACTGAGGTGTCAAATTTATCGTTTAGGAATGAAATGGAGAATGTTTATTACTACCCATCATGTCATCGGTTAGATATAACCTTTCCACAGTATTCGGATTAGATGAAGTAGTTTCTAATAGCTTTATTCAAATAACAAATCCACAGATTTTGCATATTTTGAAAGAATGGTGGTAAATCGTCCCATTCCGAACGTTTGCAGCGCCCCCTATATAACATGGACAATTCGTTCGATTGATGAGATGCTACCAGAATTGTATGTGTTGCATTCAAGTCATGTTGGAACGTAAAACGACTTCTGAATTATGTACCAGATGCAAATTTCGGCGCATTGTCGAGTGCCGCTCGGCGTGCTCCATCCATCGTAGGACTTCCTTGAAAATTCTACTCGTGAAATTCGAATTTGCTTCGTTTCACACTTTGAATATGTTGGAACGATCCCGTATCGCTTTAATGATATCGATCATCAAATATTTATCGTCCAAACAAAGCGATCGAATTTTAACAGACAATTTTGTTGCTCTTTAGTTTATGACAACTTTTTTTAGCTTAATGAAAATGAAAAATGAACGGGAAATACTAAATGCGTTGAGCTTTCGTTGGTTATAGTGCCTTTCGTCGGTGCTTAAGAAATTTATTGATTATGATTGACTTTGTCTTCCCACGAAGTGTTCGAAATTCGAATCAAATAATCCCACACTTGCCGTCTAGATTTCAGCCGTTCCACGCGCACGACTGTAGAGAGAAGGACACTCAGTGAGATTTATCTTTTTGCACGAGCAATATACGTTCGAAGACGGGGGACACACGAATGAATGCGATTGTAGCACGCTGCACAATCTATAAAGCGGTCTTGGCATGTATATGAAGCCTTTAACGCCTCGGACAATGCGAAAGCCGTGCAACCCGGGGAAGACCAGACAATACTCCTCCTTCGAAGCCGAGAGGCGTACGGCAACTATTCATTTTCCGACGAAGATGTTCGAGATAACCCTGCGAACCTTGCAGCTACCTGAACCGAAAGAAAGAGTCACAACCGAGGCGTGAAAAACGGACGAGAAGACGCGAAATACTGATACGTGGATTAATAACTTCGTTTGTCATATAATAGCCCCTGGATTATCCCGCGCAATTATTATATTATGAAATAACAACGACAAGTCTCGTGAAATGAGGAAGAAGGTAGGCAGATAGCGAAACCGTGTGGAAGCAGATATTATCTCGAACGGAAGCAATCGTCACCCGGAAGCTTGCGGCCGCTGTCTTTCCAAGAAAATATTGTCGCTTCGCGAAGAATAGAAATATGTAAACACCTTCACGCATCAAATGGTTCATGAAGACGTTACTTTCTTTCTCGACCAAGAAATATCTTATTCACAGAACTGCTCCGGATCACGGCGATTATAAGCGAATACATCTAAGAAGTAGAATCATTTTTCAATTTGACACTTGGACGTACGGACAATAAACGAGTCAACATTTTCGTCCTGAAATCGTAAAGTAGAAAGTCGTTCTTGGCTTATCGTCATTGGCACGAACCGAACAATTCCGATTATAATGTAAGGAGCATCATCGCAGAACTCTCATCGAACCAACACCTCTGTTGCCTGTTCGTGCGAGGAGGTTCTTAGGTAGGTAGGATATCAGCCGCTTTCCTCGGGCGCTTGAATATTTCATCCAGCGTTCCGCGGATACATGTTTTATAAATCACAACACACCTTTATTTCGGTCCGTTAACGCAATCGAAATTAACAAAGGCGAATTTCGTCCGATATTATGCGTTTCTTGTTTAGGCGAATTGAAGCGAGTGCACGGCAAAGAAAATTCGATTTATGAATCCTTTCAAGATAGAACTTTCCATTGGAATCCGAGACAATATGATAAAAATATCCGCATTGTTACGGATAGAACAACCAAAAAGGAAAGTCTGTTGATTCCATGAAACTGGCACACATTCCCGGTGATAATTTATGGACGAGACTCGTCGCAAATACCCGTACTGTTTTGACCGGTGGCTGCGGTGGTATAAGCGATGAAAGAGGATGAATTATTTCTCTCTCCTTTTTCCCTTTCGCCCTCACTCGCGAGAGATATGTCACGGTCGCGGGACCTTTCGCTATAGTGAAACATTTCCTTCATCGTTCCTTCATCGAGATAGGTGTAATAGCGCGGTTTCCTTTTTATGCCAAGTATGCGGACCGAGAGAATGAATTCAGCGCGTTGAGAGAAACAAAGTGAAGCGATCTTTTGCACTTTATGCACCGCTTGAATCTATCGCTTATTACGATACCCGCGCGCTGAACTACATTTACTGCCATTAATGTATATATGGAATTTAATTAACTGCTTCGATGTGGTTCTCTTTTCTCAGTCAATTTATACTTTTCAAGTCGTGCAGTTTCGACATTTTCCACGTTTTAATCAGCACTAGACCTTGAATTACGTCGAATTGCTTTATTAATAATGTAGTGTAGTATTCTTACTTTGTTTCGCTGCGTGCTGATTCAAGACTTATGCAAACTCCTTAATAAGTAATAAAAATATAGTTAGCATTCGGTGGGGCGCAAACATTCTGCTGGACTATAACCATCTTTTGTGATATATGTCCACCCCATTAAAACGAAAATGAAATAGAAACTAGTGGAGAGAGAGAGACGGAAAGGGAGGAGTTTCTAGCTGGAGAAAAATGTAACCAACGGACGAAAGAAAGGAGAGAACACAAAAAAAGCGTCTAAAAATTTCCCAGCTGTTCCCTCTCGCTATCTTCCGCAAGAATCAAAGATGGCGTTGGGGGTTTCAACCCTTGCTATCTACCCCATCAAAAAGCAGCGCTTGTGTACAGACAGCGTGTACACCTCTTGGCACATAATAGAACCGTGCCTGCGGGAGTGAAGACTCACAAGGACACCAGGGTGAAACGCACGCATTAATGTACGCAACGGTGCGTTCGTCGTCGTGGTGCCCTGTACTCACACCTCTATTTACAGATTGTCGGCATAAATGAACATACATACATATTTTCTTTGTGACCGAGTAATAAGTTCTTGCACTTAAGGCGTATTCGTCGAAGGGCGTACGTGCGGACTCGCGTAATTTGACGCCATATTTAGAATCGCCATTCGTACGCGTAAACTCTCTTTCATATACGTGGATTCGATCAGTCTAAAAAATAGAACGAAATAAATAAATTTCAGAATATACACGCGTAATCCTCGAACGATTCTTTAGAGCGAATTCGAGCACGTGCGCGAATTCACCGATGTGCTTTGCGAACATTTTATGTCCAAGATACTATCGCCCTCTCCACCGTTCTCGCTTTTCAAATTTTAATGGATGACGCATCTGCGAACGAGCTCATCGGCTTCCATCGCTTAAGTTTATTGCGTTAAAAAAAAAGAAGTAGTGCTACATATTGTGTCGAGGCATATGTCACGGGCGACCGTTTTTAACAAAAAATTCGAAAAAAAAAAAAAAAAAGGAAGTAATTTAAAAAAAAAAAAAAAATAAAAAAAAAAAAAATAAAAAAAAAAAAAAAAAAAAAAAAAAAAAAAAAAAAAAAAAATGGACGAAAGTATTTATAAAGCAGAAATAGACGAAAGGGTAGTGCAATATCGATCCGTGCTTTCAGTAAAGCCATCCTCCTTTTCAAAATTATATACGCGATTTCTTCGTGACTAGAGTACTCATCCCCGTTTATTAAATTCCGACTGGTACGAAGAGTCAATCAACTGCAGCTACAGGCGAAATTGAATCATTATAACGAATCCAACCACATTTGGAAATAATCCAGGTGTATAATTTCTAGCTAATGCATCACATTTCGGAAAATGAGGACTTAGCGCACTGGCAATCGATAGAGATCGCATATCATTGTAGATTAGAATAATTGCGATTGGCTAATCACAGTAATGTTGCCGCCAATAGAACGCGTTGCCCAGTGTGAACGACGTAACAGAAATAAACGCGTCATCATCGCGGCTTACCAATTCGCTGCCGTTCGTGCGGACGACCCCACGCGAGGCCGACGGAAAGTCGATGCTTGTTTTTCAAAAGTAGAACACTCAAATATAATTCACTCTCGGACAAGGAAACCCGCACGAAATTGAAAATAAAAAATTGCAAATTACGGAGATACGTCAAAATGAAATATCTAATCGTCTTAATCACCTTGGTTCGATTTCGCTAACGTTTAACACCTACACGAATACCCATGGCCGTAATTTTCATAGTAGGGGCAAGAATAGGTTCGCATGTTTTATACCAAGTTGCTCACGAACGGTCGTAGACGAGCGAACGGGCGAGAGGTGGGCGGGCCAGTTCGTCATCGCGTCACAATATTTGGCTTCGCTAGCACTCTATCACTGTCCTGCTGCTACCGCCATATTACGAAAAAAAAAGAAAGAAAGAATCATCGAATCGTTCATATGATTCACTTCGTTATGTCGAAATATTCGAAATTAAAAACAGAATCTTAAATAGATTTTACGAAAATAATAAAAATGAAATCGCCATCAAAGTGTTTTAATGATTTTAAAATTATTCGAGACTATGTAAAAAAAAGAAGAAATGGAAAGGATGGAAAATTCCAGAGAAAATGGTGTGATGTCAAATTGCGATGCCTCGGTATTTTAGTCATGAAACCGTTCCATTATCAGGAACACTCGAATGTAAATCGAATTCTCGCGATTCCCGACGAGCTACTGTCACGGAAGTCTTCCGCTTTCGACCAAGTATCGACCAATCCGTTGCCTCGACACTTCCGGTCTGATTGCAGCTCAAACGCGTTTTATCCGTATCACGTGTATAGAATCGATTAATCGCCTTACAATTTGTAACAAACCAAACGCGTCTTGCCGCTCGCCATCGATCTCTATACCGTGCCATTTCTAACATTTGAATCGCAAATTTGTGATCGTTGTATGATTATTGATGACTCGGAGATAATCAGACGCCGCAAAAGCTACTCTAAGCTTAATATATATATGTTTTTTATTTATTTTTCTAAATAGCAATACAAGTGAGGTACTCACCAGTCGCCGTTTTGGTTTGATGAGCGGTCGATTTTGCCCATTCATCTTGTAATAGAGACCACAGGCATTGCAGAGGTAGTGTCCAGTGCCGTCCCGCCGCCAGAGAGGTGTCGAAGTCGCTCCACAGTTCACACATTCGCGACCTTCTATAGGATTTTCGGGAAAAGCAACGACGAATTAGACATTATTCTATCTTATTATTTTTTTTCTAACATTAAAACATACTACTCGGTCGAAAAGATTCGATTGATTTCGACGTTAATATAAAGAATTTTATAGATCGGGAGATTCTGACAGTTCCGTTTCAAAAACATTACTTCATTAATTATCCATCGAGACTTTTCAACTTTTCATCCCGTCTAAAACCGAGATTTCTCCTTCGAACGCTCATAGAATAGCACGAGCACTAGATGAATTATCATACGAATAGAAGTCGACATCTCGATTTTAACGTCGCTTATTAAGCTCAAGTCAAATGTTCTTCCAAATAGCTCAGTCTTAGGCAACTGGTTGGTTTTTGGTTAAGTTTTTATTGAACTCGTATACTCGCGGAAAAATGAATGTAATCTGTCTAACGTAATCGAAATTGAAAGTTTGAAAGAACATTCGTTCTATTTTCATGTCGGCCACACCCAGTGAATTCGCATGCACAGCGGACATACCATCAAGCGATTACCAGAGCAAAAGCAGAGTCTTAAAGGACTAGTAGTAGTACATGTTCATCGAATGTTAGTTGAAACATTGTTAATCACGATAATATCCCTTGGGCCATTGTGGTAGCTGGAGAAAATACGAGAACGAGAAGTAGACAAAGGGGATAGGGGATGACGATGGGAATAGCACGTGTATTCCCGTCGGGGATATATCTGGACCCCCGCAGAAAAGGATTGAGACGACTGGAGATTTTATCGGTTTCCCCGTCTCTTGATTGTCCATCTATTCGTACGCCAAACTACCTGCGATCAATCCTTCGATGCTGCATGTCTGCTGCTTCTCCAAGTTTCTTCAAAATTTCGCGGCAAAAATCATAAGCTTTATATTATTTGCATACATTAGCTTAGCCGTGAAGACAACTAATTGAATTGTTTGCGGATCAGCGGAAACTAAAACTTTATCTACGTTTCCGATGTAAACTGACATTTTTGCATAATAATCTACTCGACTTGTATTCAATTTTGTTATAAAAACCATCAAAATATAAGTATTATCAAATTTAAAAGTTTGATTGAATATAGTTACAAAACGATTAATTTTTTTTTTTTTGGGTTGTTTGTTATATATGCATTATAAAATATTATATTTTATATATTATTTTATATATTCTATATATAATATACATTGCTCTGTTTAAATATCGTTTTGAAGCCTCTTATAATTTCTCGCATTTTCAATCGTTCAAAAGTGACTTTGTTGCGGTTTCTCGAGCTGCTCGCGTTTCAAGTAAATTTAATTAGCTTCCATGTGTCTCACGACTAGAATCTTTTGTTTTGTACTCGTGTAACTAATATAATTTCCGCGTCCATGATTGCAGTTGTCGCAATACTGCAGGGAATGAAAATTCTGTCTTTACTTTATTATCGAACTTCATCTTCAAAAATGTTTAAAAAACTTTTATCGTTAATAAAGGAATACGAAAAATATGTGACTGAAATTCCGACAATTCAGCTCGTTACCTCATTTCCTTGAACGCACTATTTTATTTTTACATCTCCAAACCTTCGTATTGCTTTTTTCTAGTTCCTCAGCGTTATGTTTATTGAGGAACATATCAAAAATTTAACACCACATTTAAAACCAGTAAAATGTCAGGGGATTATTATATTGCTGCGAGAAACAAAAGTCAAAAACCAAAAATTGCAGCCACACCACATTAAAAAAGTGCTTGTGTTTTGTGTCGCTTTTCACGAAAAAAAGTGCGCTCGCGCATTTTGTGGGTGCCACTCAAAAATTATTAGTGAGGCAAAATACAAAAATCGTGATGCCCTTCTTCCAACGCAACAACAGAGCTGCTTCTTGCGCTTAAAAACGGCAAAACTCAAGAGCTGTCAAACGTGAGGTACGATATACGTTCAGGTGTCGTTAGATATTGATTTACTGTAAGCGTTGGACGACCGCCACCGAAAGCTCGCGGAGGATGATAAATTAAAAATGAACTGAAAATGAAATGATATCGCGTAGACTTCCTGCTAGTTTAATTGCAAATGACAATTAACTGTGATTTGAAACACCACGTTATGTTATGAAATTAGCAAGAATAGTAAATCCAAATTCAAGATGAAACCGAAAAATGTTACTTATAATCAAGGATAGTAATCGGGAAGAATTAAGGAAAATAAAAATTTCAATTGCCGTGCACAGTTCACGCCCAAGCATCAGTTTAGATTTAGGAAAAATATTGACGAACCGACCGGTTAACGTACAGATTAGCCACTGCCCTTCTGAAGTTAGCTGAAATAGATTGCCCCTCCATCCCCTTCACCCTGTAGCCAAGTTCAGAGGAGGAGATAACTATTTTGCACCCAAACCATCTATGGAAAAATCTCCTAAAAAATGTCTGACGCCAGGTCGGAACTCGCCGTTAAAAGAAAAAAGTAAAAGTAAAGCAAACCGAAAACAAAACCAAAACCAAACCAAAAAAGATAAGGATAAACTGAGGAAAAAATTATGATCGGTGCCGCTTACCGGCGGACGTTCTGGACTTGTTCCTCGGCTTTTGCTGCTGCTGTTGTTGCGAGCCGGGCGAGCTCGGGGTGTTCCCGTGAGTGCCTAATAGTTTCGAGTCGGGGCTGACTCCGGGTACGCCTGATGAGACGTGGTGGTTCGACGAGAACAGGGAGGTGGGTCCATTGTGGGGGTTATGAGAGTGATGGGTTGGATACTGGAGGTGTTGGTACATGTTGTACGCTGCCGCGGTGGGATCGTACTGGGAGCCGGAAGTGGGATGGTGAGAAGCCCCGTAAGAGTCCCGACAGGGCGAGTTCGGCGTCTGCTGATTGCTCTGATAGTCCTGTTGCTGCTGATTGGTGGATGTTTGATTCGAACTTGATCCATTGTTTCCGGACGATTGGTTATTACCTTCCCGCTGTTTCACCTGGCCGGTTCCGGGGCCTCCGTTGTGTTGGTGCGGCGGCGATGGAGCACCATGATGATGTCCTAACATCACCGACGGCTTCACATCGCATGAGCCACCGGATGTCGCGCCTAACGTATCTTGATGATGCATGAAAGCGCCCATCACCGCGGCATGGGCAACTGCGGCCTGGTACTCGCTGTTGCCACCTCCGCCGAGGTTTAACGAATTATTGTTACTACTGCTGTTAGTGTTGTTATTGCTATTCCCGTTATTCGTACTAGATGTCGTGCTAGCCGTTATACTATCAGGCGTCGCATCCTTTGGTGGTGTGGGAGGGAAAGAGAAGAGATGGTGACCACCGGCACCACCTCCGTGACTCGATAGACTTCCAGAACTAGGAGGTAAACTCGAGCCCAGCGGACTTTGGGGTTTTTCCTCGCCAGCATTGCCCCCTGTCGATGCTGTCGTTCCCGGGAAACCCCAGGTCTTCGACGCGTCCGTCGTCGGTAACCAAGGATGTATAACTGAAGAGTGTGAAAAATGAGGTCGACATACCTGACTTACTGAACCACCCGTCACTCCACTGCTAGCCATTCTACCTGCAAATAAAAAAAAAACGATATGCATTCAGTTATGTCGCTTAATATATGCACAAGTATTCTATAGTGCAGTTTAATATGCGTTTAAAAATAACGGAAATGAGGGAATATCAGGAAAGCATCTTGTAAAATGCCATTATGTAACAAGTTAGCGCTACCCCCGGGAATTTACGACAAGGTGAAGAACGTTAGTCTCTACTCTTGCTTAATGCATATAAAGTTAAAAAATGTGCGCAGCAGTTCAGAAACGAAATACGAGGGAGTTGGAGTAAAAAGGAAATTACGAAAAGAGCAGTTCGCACCTCGACGTAATAAAAACTTTTGTACGAAGTGCGATATTCATCTGTCCGACGTCCCTACCGCTTTTGCTGACTTTTCGTGTATGCATATACGTGGCGGTTTTTGCCGCATTTGAGAAACTTTCTTGTGCAGCCCGAAAGCTCGCTCCATTTTTCATCAGTCCCTTTATTCCTTTTATTTTTCGAACGTACCCGGGAACTTGATGCGCGTGTTAACTTTTACTACGTGTAGCCAGGCGCTTTATCTCTCAGATAATGTATGGTCGCAACCGACGCTTTATCTACAAAACAGGAACCACGCAAAGAATTACACTATCGCGTTTCTATTTATAATATACGTAAATTTCCATCCAAAGTCATCATTATCCGAAAGGCATTAACGATGTTCTATTTTTCGGTTGGTACGATGTGCCTCGCCCCCAACGTGTGTCAACTGGTGTAAAGCGCTTTTTTCTACGGCGATTCGCCGACGCTACGGTCGAGCTAGCATGTATCACTCGGGATTTATTTACATCTCGCGCAGGCTATGCGCGCTCGTGCATCCGTGGATGTTAGGATATATTCACGACAGTCGGCTAGAATATATTCGCAGGAATAAATAAAACGAGCGGCGCGCAATCCACGTCAATCTAAGACACGTTACGCAGTGTCAACCGTCGACAATCATCGTCGCGTGATGCCTCGTGAGCTGTTCGCGATTCTTATGCAGAGGCGGCAGTTTAATTGAAATCCTAGATCAACTTGTTGGATAGCAGTAACAGCGTATCCGGGTTGAATATCTCGATATATCGAATGCCGCTTGTTACGGTTCCGATCCTCGTTATACTCTACGAACGTGTTATTTTTAATTTACCTCTGATGCCTGTTACCCGCTCGCTTCTTTTCACGAAGGTACTGATGTTTATTTCTTTATAATGTGACTCCAAGATTAATGGTTATAAAGTCATTTATTTAATTGCTTCAAATTGAAAAACGGCGCGTTGTTGTTTTGTTTGCCTCCAACGCGGTATCGGTGCCATCAGAAATGGACGTCGAACTCTTATATGAAGTATAATCTAATGGGCATAATAATGAAGATTCAGGCCCACCGTGAGAACATCGCATTGATTATGCTGTCGATGCTTCAGATACCTAATCGTACGGCGCAAGTTCTAAATACCGCATTATTTCAATCGCGATATGTTTATTCGAATATCGAATAACTAATAATAATCAAAGTTGGCAATGAATTATTATTCGAAATATTTGAGATTTTACCCACGTTCATCCACATTCTATTCGAGTAGTGACTAATAGGTAAAGAGATCAGAAAATGCGTTGAAAGTGGTTGAAAGGAAAATTCATTTAGCACCTACTTTAGTAGAGCGAGGTTATGTAATATCGATAAATTTTCGATTATCGACCATCGTGACATTTCGGTCGATCACCGTTACCGCGGTTATTTGTAAAATCACTGAAATGATAAATCGCGAATGAAATCACGGTAATGCGCGTAAATAAATCGGGCGTAACGACGACACGTAGACTGCAGACTCCTATATGTTTACGCGTTATTGCCGGTGCGGCAGACTCGAAGAACCGCCGGACGATTATCTCGCGTCATCCAGATTCCAAATCGGTCAGATCGATCTCGTATCCAACGCGATCGAGTAAGAACAAGCGCAAACACGTCGGCTTTAATAATCCAAAGTGGACGCATGTGTAAACTAGTGCTTTCTAGACCGTGTGGGACTAACGACCGCGACCGTTGTGTTGGTGTACGTGCGTGTGCCTTGCGTATACGAGTCTCATGTCTGGCGACAATTCCGTATGCTAATCAATCGATCGATCGATCGATCGACGTCTGCGCGACCTCCAGATTCATAGGCGTCGTTTGCAAAATAGGAACTTTTACGCTACTCTTATTCCTGTTCTTGTTGTTTTTTTTTTCCCTGCTACCGGAGTCGATGCTTCATTTATTATGTGCGACTTTTTTAGCGCGTATCTTTCGTGTATTGACTGTCGTCTGGCGCTTAACTGATCCCAGACGCAGAAAAACATTGATATTGTCGTGACTGAAATACTAAATATGTTCTTATATAGGTTAGCAGCGTACTTTTTATTGTCTGCAAAAACGTGACTTTAATTATGTCTATTTCGTGAACTTAATCGTTTACAGTTTACTTTTCCAGTTTCTTAGTCCAAGCCTAAAGTTTTCATGCTCCATGGCTAATACTTCAACAGAACATCTGCTGCATTGGTCTGTTTGCAATGAAGGACAACCCTACATGCTGGATAAAAGAGTGAAGGATTGCTTGATTGGTTGTTTCATTTGAGACGATGTGATGAATTTTATTGATCAGGACACCATGCAGGAACACATTTGGTAATGAATCGTTCATCAACCATGATTGTTGTTCAACCATGGTTCACCTTATCTTTAGGCCACCTTTTACTATCCGTTGTTCGTCATCGCAAACAACATTTAACCAACAACTGCATCATCATCTCTTTGCAGATATCTGAGGAAATGGATTGATTGATTAGTTGCTAAATCCACCAATGGTATCAATGTCCAATTAATAATGGTACCCAAGAATAGTACCAATTAGTACAAGCGTAAACAATAGCAGTGCTTGATTTGTTTAAAATCAAGTTTAGCATCTACTCTGGAAAAAAAATGCAATAAGAAGAGAGGGATTAAGCTTAGATTTTTCGAGTCTATTGTAGCTGGAGATTTGTTGGCATCGCGAGAAACGCATAACTCGTGGATTTCTGTGCAGTGGAATGGCACATGCGGTGGTGGTATACGACTACGCGATAAATTCAGCACTTAGGCCAGCATTGCGCGCGCGAGGGATATCGTAGCTGCGCGGAATGCAGTCCCGGCTCGTTGCCTTCGAGAGCACGTGTGCGTTTTGCTCGCATGTGATATTGTGATTCTTTAAGCAATACTGCTCATTCGCCACGTCGTTTGTTTTGTACGCTAATAACGTAAAAGCGCTCAAAAAATCCTCAATTACGTCCAGTGATTCATATTCGCATTAAATCAAAATTATGCAATTATTTGTAAGTCGCGCTCGTATTCTTTGTAATTACTAAAGAATGCGCTAATAGGACGTTAAATTATGCCCGTACATAATGTATATTAACGCTTTCAAATGCCTTGGTACGAGACACACGCCGCGATTGTTACTCTGAATTGTTCTCGTTGAAGAAGAAAAGTACAATCTGTGTTGCGTGCATTTATTAATTTGATTAAAATTATCATTGTATAGAATGTTAGGCAAGAACGAATCACCCGTCATTTGGAATTTTTTTACCTCTGCAAAAGTCATCGAACATTGAGGATTCATCCCGTTGGAATGACGATTGAAATGATCGCTCAAATGATAATCGTTCTCTGGTCTGTGATTTTCATACAGGATGATTTAAACCGTACTCCATTTTCCCTCATTAACGCGATTGAAAATTGTGCGATGCGCGCGTAGAAAGTAAAATTTGAAAAATTCTAAAATTAATGAACGTTCATTTCCCTCTCGTGCTTGTCAAACATCAATGAATAGCGTTCTCTTTTAGGTGATTAGAGCGTAACACACTCTAGCTGCAGCAGCGGCATTCAATGCCCTTCGAGGCGTCAAAGCCTTTATTCGAGGTAATTAACTGCGTTTCGCTCGTGTACCGTCGCATTCGACTGCTTTGTACGAGAGGTGCGAAAGAGCGAATCTGCTTTATCTGTAAAGCATACGATGCCTCTCGTAAAGGGACTCTCTTCGAACATTGCGAGAAAGGATTCAAAGGGCTTGGGTTCAAAGAGCGAGATCATATCTATCGACGCAATTTACTCACTCTCGTGATCTCTCTCTCTCTCTCTCTATCTCACTCTCTCTCTCTCTCACACATGCATACGTACACACACATACACAAACACACTCACTTTGATGGATTGTTTATTAAGAGACGCTACCCAATCGTCTCTTAAATTTGCCTATAATTAATGCTCATTTTTCGACTGGCATTAGAAATGTGGAAAAATTTACATTAAATTTACGAGTTGCGATAATTAGTTGGGGTTTCCTACGAATGTAGAACAAAAACAAAAATGCCAGCGAACTTGGAGAATTTTTCGATATAAGATTGGTAGTTGTGAAACCGAAATTGCGTATACATCAAGAACGTCGAAATAATTGAAAAACGAAATTGCGATACCACGTACACCGCGGTAATTATAGAAAAAGGCAGAAATGCTGAAGATCGAATGGATTTGCAGGATGAGAGGGAGAGCGAAGAAGAGAGAGAGAGAGAGAATCAGAGTATGGACGGGGGGAGAAGCGGAGGGAGTCAGGGGGAAGAAGAGACGAAAGAGAACGAAGGATCGAAAGACTGCGAAAGTACGGGTGCGAGAGAGAAAGAAAGAGTCTTGGCTCCGCCTTCGGCTGGCGTATGCATTTGCGCAAGATGGCGTCCTCCTCGTCTCCCAAGAACCTTTCGTTACTTACGCCAAGCGTGCGTAGCATGTGCAGACCGCGGTTGAAATTTCATGCATGCGCATATTCCGTCTCTGCTTATATAAAATTACGTAAGTTGGGTCAAACGCACATAAGTTTCAGATTCATAAAGGGAGAAGGAATGACGACAAACGAGACGAGAAATGGATATTGCTGGCGCAGAAAGACAAATAAAGAAGATTGAATTTTTTTTTTTAATATTTCCAAAGGGTTGGAGATGACGAAATTCAAATTAGAATTGTTCACGAGACGTGAGATGATTTGCCTAGTTTGACCGTGTATCGTTCATTAAAAATTAATTCCTTCTATACGACACTGCGGTTGCCTTCATCTGGCATCCAATTCCAGTACCTTTGATGAAACCATTCGTAGAAGCCTGCTTAAGCCGTGAGTTTCAATTTAAATATCTTGTAAAAATATCAATGGAAATAGACTTAAGCAGCTTACACCTATCATGTAAATCATTGCTTCAAACTTCTGACCAATGCCATTAGTTGGTCATTGTCAACTAATTATTCTTTTAATTGGCAACCAAGATTGAGACTTTGTAAAAACTTTTGTCTCAACCTATGATGAAAAACCATATGCCAAAATGATGAAATGAAACCACTAGCTAAAATCTTGGATGGAAATCATTTATAAAAATCTTCCACAGATAGTTTTGGAATACATCCATGGTCAAACATTCAGGACCGAACCATTGTAAAAATGGTATTCATAAGAGAAGATGTATTACTTCCAAGTCGTGGCAAAAGAATCGCAACGTGTGCGGAGCAAAAGAGGGGACTTGGAAAGGGACCTTTAAATGGACGGATGGTAGCGAGCACAAGAGCAGCGCGAGATGAGAGAGGCAAGAGGCAGGAGCCTCCCTATGTGGCCTGCAATTATGTATGCACCTCTCTCAGACCCCGTGGAGCTTCGCGGTTGGCTGCGCTTCCTTCCTGTCTGTTGCAACCACTACTGCCAACCTACTACTAGTGTCGTGCACCAATACCGGCTCCGCCTTTTCTCTTACCTACCGATCGACGTCCGTGCCCTCTAGACATTCGTAATTTCTTCGCGTGACCCCCTTACTTCCCTTCCCACCAAAAATTACCAGTGTCCGAACAAATAGGAATATTCTACAGCGAAATAGTAGAAAACAATAAAAAAGTAGCAATTGCTCACAAATGTGCTCCGTCGACATGCCAAAAAAATTAATAGATGTCCATGTATCCAAATTGTTTTTTTTTTTTTTTACGCGTAATAGGATTGGCATGTTTAAAGTAATGGTTCTCATGTAACGATCGAGTCGTAAGATTTTTCCTTGTGAGAGTAAAAATTTTCTAAAATTTTGCAAATAAACCACTGGACCTCGTCCCCCAAACTTAAAATACAAACGTTCCTTAAGGAGTTGCGTAAATATAACTTGGAACTTGAATGACTCCAAGTTTGGTAAAAAAAGAAATTGCACATATGTTAGAAGTGCACGATGCATTTTGCGGATCCTCTGTTTTATAACACACGACTCTTTCACCTCGAGATCTTTCTTGCCTACAAGATTTGATTCGAATTAAAAGAAGAAGTTTTTCGGGTCCATGAGATAACAGAGTCTCTGATATGATTCGTAAATGTCGGCAAGAATCAGGCATATCGCATTCCACGCCGTATACCCAAGATTCGAGCGGCTGTATCAAGTTTCCTGAGCTTCTTCCATCTTTCTGCGTATACTTTTCCCCCTTTTCTCTCTCTCTCTCTCTCTCTCTCTCTTACTTTCTTTTATTTTACCCGTCTGTCTTGCTTGCTTTGTGGCACTCGTTTTCGCAACCAAAGGTCCTACTCTCTTCTCTTTCAACTTTCTCAAGCCCCCGGCTATCTTTTTGCCTGTTTTGACTGTTTTGAATGATATTTCTTATGTTTCATCCCTTTCCTCGCACCCGGGGCCTTCGGTTTACACCAGCAAGTGTCCGGCCGCTCTGTGTTCATTTCCCGATGATTCCGACCAAGTAGCAGTTGACCAAGTCGTGTCACATCATTGACGAAAACGAGTTCGATCAAGCGTTTTTTAGCCGAGGAAGTATCCATAGTTCCTGGTGCTGTTCGAAATCTTCTTTGTTCCCATTACTTTCTAACTTATTTTTGTTTGCTCGCCAGGAAGAAATGTATCCATTTTTTTCTCAGTGTCCAATTCTTCCAAGCCTTTAACTCGGTAAATTTCCTAATTATGTAAGAAGTACACAAAATATGTTTTCATTTTTGTCAGGGTTGAAAGTTGAATATATATTATCATTGTTGCGTTCATTCAGTTCATGCAGGATTCTCCAAATGTCATTAAAACACCCCTGCATCGATAAATGGCAGTTTTCTACACACGTGTGTAAAGTGCTACTTTCATGTACCAAGTCCCGAATACGATCACGAGAGTGTATAAAACAATTTTTGCGCGTTAAACAATATTTTTTTGTCAATCCTGCGGATACAGTTCGATTTTACGCACACTTTTTGATGCGCGAAGCGACTCATTTACATTACAAAAGTATAATACTTTAGAAAAAAATGTTAGTCACGTTTGTTATTGAGTTGAATTCCTCAAATCTGCATAGGTCGGTAGGGATGTACGTCAGTTCCTAATAAACGTAAAAAACTTCAATTCAATTTAAAAGTTCAACGTCAATCATCCACTATTGATTCACACGCGAACAAAATGTCGATCGTTGAAAATCATGCACCGTCACTTGACGCCGAAAAAGAATTCTCTCTCGTTTTTGACAAGATTCGGATTCAAGAATCCGAAATAATACCGGAAACGACCTGTGAAAATGTCGATCTTAAATCTAAGTGATCTATACGCATAATGCCGCGACCTGTCGTATAATGCGAGCGCTAAAGGTACGGTACTGTCGGTTTGTTTATTTCAGTATAATTTGTGAGCGTGGGTTGACAGTGTGGGCATTACGTATGACCGACGGGATGTCCCGATCTCAAGGACGTACACACCCGGAATGGATATTCCGAGCACGCGGCAAGCTCGTGCTTGTCCGATAATAATGAAAAAGTAAAAAGTGTTTTTCGTCCTAGCCGTCATTGTCGTCGTGCGGTCGCGGCCGTTGTTTTGTTGTTCCGCCATTGTCGCTGCGAGAAACTCGAGCGGTCGATAAAACATTTTCGTCCGACGCGACTCTCGAGCTCGACGTAATAATTCGCTTTCAATACTTTGGAAAGTCATAGCTACGAACAATAACTGTGCGAGCATACGAAGAATGAAGTTATTTTCGAGCTTCATAAGGAAAGAAATGTTCATTTAACGCGATGGTAAATTATTGTTTTTCCAAATAAAAAAAAAAAAAAAACGAAATTGTTGGATCTACTATCCTAAATAGTAGAACACGGTATAATCAACTTTCTTGATGGTATCGAATGATACAATTCTCCTCTACCGCGCTGGATACGTGCAACAAAGTAACTTCAATAATCATATTCTTTTGTAATCTTTCTAAATATATACGTAGCAATTCATCGAATATTAGATTATTTCAAGGCGAAAAAAGTAAAATCTACGAGAAACATACGAAGACTTTGAAGCGAAAGGTAATTCAATTAAGGTTAGATATACGTAAAGAAACCAGAAGGCAATGGACGCAAGTGTCGTCGCCCTTAAAAAAAAAAAAGTCGAAAAGCCGTCTACCGGACGGGAAGACGTGAAAAAAAAGAGTGAAAATAGAGAGATTCGGACGATCGATAAGAGACCCTGATAAGACGGCAGGGAAAAAAAAACAAAGCGTGAATAGTTGGTAGGCCAGGGGGTGGCGAAGGTGGCGGAGAACATGTGGATGTACTTACTGTGTGCATAGTGCGCAGCGGCCGCGGGGTGATGCGTCGGTCCGGCGTGGGGGTAGTAACTTCTGTAATCGGGGTTGCCGACGACCCCGGTGACCCCGGGTCCACCCGCCCCCGACGGAGGCTCCAGACTCCTCGGCGGCTCGTACCATCGCGTCGCGCTCGAATCGCTGCTCATATCCATAAATACGTCGGGAATTTTCGTGGATTTCGGCGCCGCGCTAATCTCGCAGCGTGCCCTCAATTTTAACGAATTTTCCTTCCTCTACCCCCTCTATCTCTCTCTCTCTCTCTCTTAAGCCTGCCTTCGGCAAATTGACGACTCTTCCGATATCCACGGGAGTGGATACAGAAAGACAGACGGGTAGCGAGCGAAGCGAGGGGCGATGATGCTTCTGGAACGTCGAGCGAAGCCCCTCGTTAAAACGCCTTTTCGATATGCGACGTTTTCATATGAGCCCCCCCGTTCAGCAGAAGCCTCCGGGTAACGCCCAGCGTTCCTCGATACCTTGCCCTGTAACACAAAAAAGTACATTCGTATATTATACTCGTCTATTGTAGCGAATTTTTATATTTATATACTAAAGGTTATAAATAAGTGTTCATATGGTTATATAAGAATGGGCAGCGGTCGGAAATTTTTACGTTCAAGATCGAGACTCTCGATAAGCGTCGCCCGTATCGGCACGAAGTGCTCGAAATACATTTTTAATATCAACGAGAATCACAAACTTGCGGTCAAGCGTATATAGGAACGAGAAAAAGAAAACATATTTATTCCATATAATCACGTAAAATAGTCCCACTAATGATAAAAGTCTACGTCCGTCAGTCAGAAAACACAGTTTGGTCTTGGTCAAATTATATTCCTAACTACATACGGGCCTTTCAAAGGCTTCGGCGGACACATCAGTGAAATGAAATGTTAGACTTTGTCAATTTTCTTTGTGGCACAAAACTCTTTGGTAAAATCCAGACGACGAGAATTATACATACGTGACGTCATCCACCACTAAAAGTCCAATTAAAGACAATTAAACGGAATATGTACGGTAGAGGAGCATCGACAATGCGCCGATGTGAAGTGATGCGTACTTTCAGGTGTGTCAAACTTAATTTGGCTTAAGCGAAATTAAGATCTCTGTATCGGGTGTAAGATTCATGTAGATCGATTACAATATACACATCCAATATATCCGATAAAGTAGCACATGGTAATAATCACCGGATCGGGTGTCGCGGATCTCATGTCGAATACTTTAAACCGATATTACATCCTCGTCACAAAATTCGATCGATGATTGTGCGCGCACGTTGGTTAAGCAAGTTATTGATCGCACCAAAAATAAAAAAAAATAAATAAACAATAAATAAAAAATGAAAAGAAAGATAATTTTCCAAAGGAATCTCTTTGACGCTTTTGCAAAACTTACCCGGAAAATCGAGCGATGGCCGAACGATAAAATTCTGATTTATCCGCGATCTTGGCTAATTGCGTGTTGATTCGTGCATCAGTATGAAGACACTGAGTCCGAATAATATGCCTCCAAATAATTTATCAACAAACTCATCGACGATCAAGGTCGATGTTGACGCAACCTGATTTAATCTCGTAAAATAATCGCCGAAGATGACTGATCGCTTTCTTTCCTACACCAAAAAAAAAAAAAAAATGCCCCAATTCGTGGGTTCCACAACGCCGATTTTTATAACATATCAAAATGAACTTGAAAAATCACCGATACGAAAAGAATAGAAAAAAAAAACATTTTTCAATTCACGGAAAAACCAATGACCCAAATTTCGAAAATCATATTCGAATATTTGTACAATAACGTGATTCCGATAACTCGTAGACAGGTTAAAAATCACGTCTCTCGACCACTGTACAGAACTCGTATGAAAATTTCGTTAATATAATAACCAGTCGAATTTTTTGATTTGTATTATTACGAAAGTCGACAATAAAGGGGCAAACATTTTTCTGCGTTGTAAATCCGACTGCGCCACGGAACTCGGCTTTCGGCAAATAAAGTACTTGAAGACAATAAGCGATAAGATATCCAATAGGCATCCAATCGATAAGATTAAGACAAGGAAAGTAGAAGCCGTTTCTAAATTAATTTTATGCCCCGAATAAACCAAAAAGTAGTTTGACAAATACCGGTTGTGAGTATTCAATTAAATCCTGGAACGAGAGACTATTTGCGCAACGAATAAATGTGGTGTTTCCCAAGTGGACATTGAATCTATGGTTAAAAAGGAAAGAGACACAATATCAAGTCTTCCCTGGCAGTAATCGGGCACTAGACGGGCATGTCGCGATACTTAAAATTAGGCTAGTACCTGGATATACAATACTGTAGGAATATTAACCTAGTCTATAGTTTTTCAACATTGAACTTGGAGTAAAAAAAATAATAACAGATTAAATGTATACAACGTATACGTTATATTATACGTAAAAACAATAGTTTCATGCAAGTCGTGAAAAACAATAATGTCAATGACAGGAAGGTTATGTTTTAGGGCGATGTTAATTTTATAGCAATCTAGTGTTTCCCGATCCATTTATCCACCTGGCTTACATGAAATAAATTTTTAATGAATATGTCAATTTCGCACGTCTTATAAGTGGGATTAATGATGTAAATACGCCAGTCGAAGTTGTTATCAGAAAAATAAATATAAAGCCTAAAGGAGTAATAAAAAAAAAAAAAAAAAAAAAAAATAAAGAAATTGTAATTATGACGGATTCCCAGATTTTCAATTACGCATCATTACAATTCGTACATAAGATAAAGTATCGCCCGAATCTACCGTAGCAATTGCAATAATTAACTAATCGATCAAATGATATCAAGTCAGCAGTCAAGATAAGTTTGGAATGACGAGTTTTGAAAAAATTCGACGTCTAAGTTTCGGACACTTCTTGATAAAAATAATTTCCTTAAATATAAAGACAAAATGAATTCAAATATAAATTGAAATAAAAATCAGCTTGATAAAAAAAAAAAAAAAAAACCGAAAAATTCAACCTTTTTAGATTTTTCTCAAATGAAGTCTCAACGATGGAAATTCGTAACAAAGTATTCGCACAATCTAATTGTCGACAGGTAAAAATAAATAAGACGCAAAAACCGAAAACCGGCGACATTGAAAATCGTTGGTCTCGAGTAATGCCCAACTATGCCTGTGACATATCGTAATCTCGTAATTTTCCAGTTTAAGCGACGCTGATCGGACGTGAAACCTCCGATTTTAGCCTTATCGAAGAGCAAACTATTCGTAATAATATCTTATCGGAATTGGGTGATCGTAGCACGTTCACGACGATTACGATATCGATGAAGCATCTCGAGTGTCGTCGAAAAGCCTCCTAATGCTACGTTGAATAACAGACGTACCGAAAAAAACGAAAAAAAAAATTTTTTTTTTTCCAAAAAATCCTTTTTTGAGTGGAAAAACATTAGAGAAGAACAAAAAATCATCAAGTGTACTGACCCGATATTGACGGTGTTTTTTCTCCTTTCGACTCGATACAGAATATACGAGACATTTATGTGACATAAACTGTCGCGATAACGCAGACGGCGCAATGAGAACCGCATAAATTAATGTTAATTAAGCACCAGATGCAAGGACGCTGGATACCGAGGAGTTATTCGCGTATATTCTTCTGGTGGCCGCCGGGATTTATCGAAAGTACGGCAATTCTTTTAATTGGCGGCAATTAATGACACGTCGACGGTACAAAAATAGCGTATTGGCTCTTCTCGGGTACAACAAAGACACTGCTCGACTTTTCCAACAATAACCCCCGGTATACAAGAGAGTGGCCCGTGCCACTCTGCCGCGAGCATTGTCGATTCGCATGAGCCCAACATGATCGCTCTCGTATATACATATAATATGAATGCCATGGAATCTTGAACGCTATTAGTTCTTTTACGTGCATATGTATGTACCCTCATGAAAGTCAATAACGCGCGACATTGCTGGGCTCCCGTTTCTTCCATTGACCGAACAAACGGCCCTAAAACAACTTATTAAAATCGATGGCGTAAACCAAAGTCTTATCGCGCCGTATTTATCGGCCGTTCATTCAAACTTCACAAACCCGCGAAAACAATGCTCATTGGAATGGGACGTAATCTGCTCTTTTAACGACGTCTGCACGACTACTGTGTATAATTGGGCTTTTATTCGGCCTAACACAATCCGTTACTTTACTGCTTTGTATCAAATTTATTATTTACTCGTCCATTTAATTAAAACAAAATATTCTAAATTTATTGAAATTGACAAACCGTTATATATTTCAAGCATGAGCATATATACAAAACAAAATTAAATCAAACAACAAAAGACGTAAACAAAATATTTATCGTATATACAATAATTTACGACAAGTCCTTTAACATTTAAATTACATAAGAAAGATCTTTTATTATTTAAAGTTTCGGTTGATGACGGCTTCCTCCAAATAGTCTTCCATAAAATGACATCCGGATAAATTAAAAGTTGAGATTTCGCAACTAAACCCCGATGTCTCTTATTCCTTCTTTTTTCTTTCGTGTCGCTTATTTGAATGTCCTCTGTTGTATGAAAATTCAACTAGGTGATCAAATTAGTCAATTCGACAGCACAATACACTCTACGTGACGGACAATGACAAAGAAAATGGAGTCCGTTTTTAAAACACTCGTATTATAGTAAAATTAGGCTTGCGTCAGGTCGAAGTATATAAGCGAGTGAATTACTATTATGATCGAACGAAAGATCGCGTAGAAAATAACAAATTTCCGATAACCCGAAACGGCATTACGAAATTCAATAACGAGACTTTTGGGATCCCGCCCTGGAACACGAAAAATTCCAAAAAATATTTTATTATCCCCTCAAATTATTTAGAAAATTAACCCAACGAACACATTACAATTTACTGACCTTCTCGTCATTTGCCGTATCACCTAGGGAGTCCCGGGAAATTGCACGACCTGTCTATTTGACTGCTCTTGACGAAGAGAAAGCCTTCCGTCACGCAACCTCCCAGGCTCACCCCAGACGGACCCGAAAACCGAGCTTTTCCGACATGACGATCGGTTACAAATATCTATACTGATAACGAATCAAGACTCGCTAAAGTCTTTCGCACGCAAAACAATAACAAATATATATAAGAACAATTCCACACGTGTAAACACAAATCATCAAATTGTTGCCGCCTTTTTCTATTTTGTCATGGTATACAAAAGCCGAAACTCTACGTTTCACGATGTGGACGTTCGCTATGACGTAAAGTGACGTCTTACTCTGATGGAAAGGTGGAAAGACAATCTGATCGTCACGCATGACGCGTGGTGATTTTGATTGTGGGTCTTAACAACAATGCATCCCAAATGATACACTCCATGTGATGACTTCTTTGGGATTGATCAATAACATCGCTACCTCTCGTATCCCAGCCAGAGAACAATATAATCTACAAATGACGCAAGAGGATTTCGGTCTTTACCGATGGCGCTTCTTAGAGATTTGGTTTCCCCTAAGGACTAATTACACAATTATGGATGTGGAATTGTGACTGGTTTTTACAACAATTTTACCAACTGATTTCGCTTTAAGCTACATCAAGAGCAAACATGGATGAATAATTTGATTAATGTTGACAATCCACAACTTTATGTCAAAAGGGCTGATCAGGCAACATTGTTTTCTCGATGATCAATTATACATATTCAGACCAATTAGTCGTGTCAATATAGATTTGACAAAGCGCCAATGAGGCCTGAAAAGTGATGATACAACCTGCCTCGACGAATATATATGATGAAGGGACGCTAATAACGTCGTTCCAGGAGGTTCCAGGAGTGCGTTATACTGTTATATGTTGGATAAAAATTCCAGACAAAGGATCGACACACATTACGCACTGTTAGATCAACGATAAACATCGTGGATTATGCGTAGGTGTAAACGTATAAAACAAAAAGGACGCTGTTA
Organism: Trichopria nigra; assembly: GCA_030522945.1. NCBI lineage: Eukaryota > Metazoa > Arthropoda > Insecta > Hymenoptera > Diapriidae > Trichopria > Trichopria nigra. The sequence goes on along the minus strand of JAPYZR010000166.1, from coordinate 14,317 downwards.
TTTTCACTCGGTCGTCCGTCGCGTCTCACGATGGGGCCGTATTGTTCGCTGGGAGCCACGGCGACGTTTTAAGTAACGCATTCGCCGAAAAACCCATAAGAAGATTTGTCTCGAATTCGAGAGCAGGTTTACTGTCGGTCGCCTTAAGAGGTCTTACGGGAATCTGGATGAAAATAAAAACTTGAAAGATTCGGAAAATGGAAAAACCACTGGCTTTCTTTTTTTGTCTACCATCTCTCTCCCTCTCTGTCCCTCTCTCTCGCACTCGCGCGCGCGCACACACACACTTGTTCATCCTCTTCGTCCTCCGGTCGTCTGCCTCCTACGGAGGGTAAAATACGAGCGAGCAAACGTTCGAAGGTCGCGTGAAAAACCTTCGTTATAATGGAAGCAATGGTCTGTGCGTGTATCGTTTTTAGACGCGTTTCCGAACTGAATCGTGGAGGGCGTTGACTTATTTACTATTTCGTCCAAGGTAGTAAACGTTATTACTGTATCGTTTATATAGAGACTTTTTTTTTTTATTGGTATTTGACTTCGTCAGCCTGTCCATAAAGGGAATAGGGCAACCTGCGCAAATGCCAGGTTTGCCTTGATGTATACATATAGAAACAAGGGCCTATACGAATATTACGACAAAGCATGTCCGAGTCAAACTTTCAGTTTCTTCCACAAGATCACAATTGTGTCAGAAAAATCATCGACAAATCGCCAGCGATCATCTGGTTTGATCCGTGATGCGAGATCGCAAAGATTTCCGAACGTTCGGAATTCTGGCTACGAAAGCAATTCACGGATAATAAATGAAAACACAAACTATATAGTGGGGAAATTATACTTGCAAATCGGCAATTACACCGCGGTACGTACTACGGTGACCGACGCGATATCATGGCGGCGTCGGCGACCGGCGTTCCGCGTTCCCTGCGTTATAAGGCCGCTGTATATATGTATATCGTACACTGGGTGCATCGCTGCACTAGGCTGCGCCGAGTTACATAGGTTGATTGTTTTCGCGACACGACGAGGATAGACGAGTTCCGCTTTTCACGCGGCCGTAGAAACGGAAATATCAGATTTCAAAGATTATTCCTTGCCCGAGACTTATATGTATATATACGGAACGCCTGCGATTCGCAATTATTTCACGTCGTGTGACGCGGCCGCTGTTTGTATATAGTTTCGCTTTAACTCGCGCCTAATTAAATGGCCGGCTTGGAATTCTTCGGCATTGCAAACGGAACTTGAAAAATTGTTGGTTACACGGAGCATTGTTCGGTTTGTTTGAGTATCGCGTGATTTTATTGCTCAATTCGCTCGAATAATTTGCCTGGAATAACGAATGGCTACTGCCGACCGAGAGCATTGAATAAATCATGGACATTTTCTTAAATTAATCAACGGCTGAAACGTTGCCACTATTTGGTTTTTTTTTTTGTTAGTAGGAATTAATCTAGTTTTTACTATAATGCTAAACTTGAGCCGTTGCATGGCGTATAGTCAGACTCTAAAGAAGACCATCTTTTGATAATTTCTAAAAAAAAAAAGAAACTACATTGGAAACTTTCGACTGGTCATTTCATTTTTAGAATCAGCATTGGTATGAAGAATAGACTATCATCATGACAAAAATTACCATTATGAGTGGTAAAATGAACTAAAATTTCTCTTATGATGAATGTCCGTCATCAATATGTCAAATATGGCATCGTGAAATTGCCAAGAAATTATTTCTCAGCGCAGCTTTATATGTCATTGACAAATTTAATTATTCGCCAAGAAAAAGATAAATTCTCCAGAACTGTTACGTGAAGTATATTCAGAAATAGATTTACAAAAATAGTCGGAACCTGATTAATCGATAATTATTGTTCATTAGTGGGATAGGTCATAGTTATTTTTCCAGTTCGAAATGCATTGACCGTAAACGAGGAGACGCGAGACAAATTAAGAAAATAGTAAGATAAATGAAAATAATTATGAGCAGTTGTAATATCGATGGTTTATTCTTACTAATTGATTCCTTAAACATCGAACTTTTATTGGAGATCAAGAAGACTCATCCGTGATCGATTAAGATGAAAAATGCGAAACAAAAGTAATTTAGAAAAACAAACAATGTATTAATGAACAGTTTTTTTTTTTTTTTTTTTTGTTACAATGAAACTATCATGGATTGACTCAATATTTCATAGCGATGAAAATATCTTTTGTTGGTGTCAAGATAAAATTTCATGACGGATATTCGATGAAAAATTTCATTATTTTAGCGATTTTTTTTTCTCTGGTAGAAAAATCTATCTTTCTAAAATAACACATTTCAATCCTGTTTTTTTTTTTCAAACAATTTTTAAACCCACATTTATAATATTGAAACTTAAATTCTATGGAAAGTCAAATTTATTTTTTTTTTTTTTTTTTTGACAGAAGGCCATCTTTGAAGTAAGAACTAATTTCTCGTAAATCGAAATAAAAATTTTTTAACATTACTTTTCTACAACGTCGAAAACGTCGAAAATCACCTTAAAACCTGCTACATGCTTATATGTAGACTTCAATAATTAATTTCATAAATTTACAAATTTCGATACTACATAATCGACACAGTGAAAGAAATAAAAATAATATTCTCATTTTTTATCGGAAACTTGACTTTGAATGCCGAACTCGAAACCCGGCGAATGTTTCATCATCACGTAATTTCATTAATCTTTAAATTCCACCTTCTAGATTCGAGAAAAGAAGTTCACAGATACTATGAATGCTATACAAGATATGGCGAGAGTTCTAATTGCTTAACAATGTTTCTCACGATTGTTATTCCTACGGTGTACTTGTGTCCATTATCATATCGTTAGAGACAATGAAGAAATATGTCAGAAAACGAATGTGAGAATAAATGAATAAAACTGTCCTAAATTTTACTGTAAAACTTCTCATGTACGAAACGCAAAAATAGAATAATTATATTAAAAAAAAAATAGAATGTTTTTTATGTTACCGTTCAAAATAGACATTTTTCAATCCTACAATAATTTTAGTTCGAATGGTATATTTTGGAGCAGAATGGTAAATTCTAATAATACGAGAAACACCTTGAATTTGCCATTTCATGATGAATATATACATATTCAATAATATTTTTATTGTTTCAACGATAAAAATAGAGTGATTTATTTTGCCCGATAATTATTCGATTTTTACGCTCATCGCAATAATCGATTAGCAACAGCTAGCGCCAAACGATTTCGATTTCAATCTTGGTCTGATTTCATCGAATTATTTTCATTCCTCGATTCCACGCATTTCTCGATTATCTACGTTTGCATTACGAGTTTTCGAGTGATGCCTTGCTCAACACGCGACTTTAATAAATATTTGTATCATATATGTTGATTATTTATTCACAAGCATATTTAATTTCTTGACAGCAAAAATTCAAAATTTTTATAAGAGAGTATATTGGTGAGACGGTCTTTGAACAAAAAGAATATTAATTGACGTTTCGACCAAATGTATTGGAGACAATTTTTGGAAAATTCTGGCATATTTTTTGAATGACATCATTCATCGTTACAAAAGAAGGGAAGTGCACTACGACGGCTAAGACAATTCGTCCCAATAATGCCGATACGTCAATGAAATTTGTTTACTGAATATCAAAATATATGTCGTGTGCAATAATAGTTGGGACAATTGTTACATTTTACAAGACTAATTGAAATTTTTTTACCTCCATTATATTCACGCGGATCCGTCAAAATATATGTAAAATTCGATTGATAAAATTTTATTCAATTATTTTGTGCTGTATTCGAGATTATTTTCAAACTTTGCATAACCAACAAAAAAAAAATGCTAGATCGAGATTAATATGTCATATAAAATCTAAAGCAAATTAAATTTTTTCAAATTCATCAAGAAGCTGCATGATTTAATTTAACAGTGATCGTCATTTTATGTCAGAAAAAGTAATAACTTATTTATCTTCAACAAATTATTTTTTTGTCTTTAATTTTTTAATTTGTTCAAGTACAATAAGAATAAGGAAATTGTAATTTACACAGATTGAAAGACAGACAAAAATTCAATGGCTAACAGATATTTTATGACAGCTTTAGATAACATTTTCCGATGTAGACGATAAGTACGATCTTATACGTCTGAACTTATTAACATCAATTGTACAAAAAATTAATCGAATAAAGTGATTAGATGGAACAGAATAAACACGTACGATTATCGTGTAACGTAATAAAATTTTAGAACAATTACTCACGACAATTATCCAATACAATCAAACTGTATGACAAATTATGGCTCAATTTTCTCACGTAGTACATGTCTTTTTTAACGCTTTAAAACACTGACATTGTGAACTTCTTTTTCCGAGTGACGCGTCGAGACTTTTCTAAACGATCCGCTCTCTTCCGGGTGAAAAAAAAAATGTACGTTTAAGCGAAGAAAATAACAGCGAGTTAAAACTGAAATCTGCGAAAGTTTCCTTTCGAGCGAAGTCACGGTACGGACACGCCGCCGACGGGATCCGCACGAGCTGTCCACTTTTCGATTTCAGAGCCGGCCTATCGTTGAATACAAACATTACGGCACGGTGAGTAAACTTTCAAAGATAGACGACTTATCGCATCTCTCGCCGAGTCGAACGCGAAATCGAATTTTATAAATAATACCACAAAGAAAATTTCACTTTTCATAATATATATATAATGCTTTTTTTGAATGTCATCATTTAAAAGTTTAACATTTAGGAAGAAACCTATGACAAGTACTATATATACGACTGAAATACTCTCTTAATCCCTACGTCCAACTGTAACGCAAAAATTCGGAGAAACTTCAATGAATAACCATTTTACGAAAGAGGAAACACTGACACTCGCCCTTCGTGGAAGGTATGATTTGTTGTAGACTCGGAAAATTGTAAGCGGAAGACTATGACGACTTTGATTTTTTTTTTACATTTTATTGTGACATGTCTCAAGTGCACAAAACGACTGGAAGTTCAGTTCAAGAATCAATCAATTTCACCAAGTCCTTGGCCAGCAAATCCAAAATTATCGTTGGGCCTTGTTCAGTGTTATCGGCCGTTAATTTCTCATTCTGACAAATCTTTCAAAGTAACCATTTTAATCCGAGACTCCTATATATCCGTTCGCATCACATGTGATCGTTTCATGCAAACGACAAAACTGGACAAGCCCGAAATGAATGACACTGAATGATCCGTGTCCCGTTCTGTCATCCACGTGAAAGTGACATCATTCGCAGTTGGTCGATTTGCGTGACTCCTGATAACCACTACATTGATCTACAGATGCGATCAGCTGACGTTGAACTAATCCGCTGAAGAAGGTTCCGATAATGCAATGAAACTATATGGAAGAAGGACGATTCTCACCGAGTCGAAATTTGACAGGAATCGTGGCGTCTGACCAGTTGGGAGGTCCTGGCAGTCCGAATCCGTCGGCTGACGCGGGAGTTGGAAGTCCGACAGTAAAAAATAGTGATGAGCTCGAGATCTATAGATCGCCAACGAATTCGATTGGTACCGATCGAAGACGTTGCCGTGCCTGATCGGGGCGACGCTGCTGCCACCAAACGGAATCGCCCGAAGGCGAGCCAATGGAATACGCTGATAAGAAAACGGAGCGAGCGCGCTCCGAAACGAATCCTTACCTTATCGTCGCTCTTTTTATCAGATTCCTCTTCTTGCGGCGATAACGTTTTTCTTTTCTCCGCCACTCGAATTACTCGAGCGCATACAAGACGTTAGTCAAACGACTCCTCTCCCTCTCTCTCTCTCTCTCTTTCTCTTTACGAGTGAAATGTACCACTAAGTTGTATCACCAAGAAGACACTGCACTTATCAACACACACACGGCACATTACGGCGCCTTTTCTCAAGTTCGACCTCGAGATAAGAAACTATCCTCCAGAATTCCAAACAGCTTTATCGCGGTACTTTTTAACTATCGATCTTGAGAAGGCGAGGTAACACTCGAGATCGTTCCTGGTCGAACTGTCCGAATTCTAAGCGACTTTGGTCGTTTCAGAATCTCTCATAGAGTCGAGTCTCGCGTGGTTAGACACATTGTTTGCATCACGAATCCCAGCACAGCGTCACACAGTTCAGCCAATCTCGTACGTAAATCGCAGACGAAACGAAATCCACAAGTCAGTCACGGTCAGGCTCGTCCTTATCGCGAAAGTTGGCCGATATCGATTGCGTGGTTCGAATTCGAGCACGTAAAAGGTGCAGGAGTGTGTATTATATGTAGGAGCGCTGGAACACGTCACGCGCCCGCACGAGTTCGACGCAACTATCTTGACACCCGGCGCGAAACTAAAGTGTATAGGAAAACATCGGTTCTTCGGTGCCCCGCGTTCTCCCGCACTTCGGGCGAGTTCGGCCCCGGCGTCGGGTGAACTCGGCGGGAATCGGGTCGCTGTGGCAACGCCTACGACGTCAAGCACAACCTCCGAGCGGGCGTTAACTCGTCTCCTTCCAACGCGACGTCGCCCACCCCCGCGTTCGCCAACGCTCCCCCCGTACCCCCGCCCACACCCCCCGCGAGCCCCACACCCCCACCCGAGCTACCCAACTCCGCACCCCCGCACGGTCCGCGATCGACAGTCGGCGAGTCGGCTCCACACTATATGCATCCATTCCCGTCACCCACACGACGTCATATTGCGCTGCTTATAACTGAGGGAGGAATATAACGCGGCGATTCGCCGCACTTTCGCACGCTTTTCAGCTTTTATGTATATATATATATATATAGTATCCTGGCCAAACATTCGCGTCTATATAATGAGAATATACCTCATCTATCGTGCACGTCCCTTGATTACAGCGGGCGTTAAACTTTAACGGCGAATGACAAAATGTCGCGATGCCGTCAAAGTATGAAATAACTTGTTTTTTTTTCGTTTAGGTAGTTTTCAAAGAGATTCTATGCAGAGTTCAATTTCGAAGATCTTGTTGCGAGGCCAAGTCAGGAAATTGTTCTACCGCGTACATTACCCTGAACCCTTTTCAGTCCCGCAATTAATACATTATTTAGGCAAGTAATTAAAAACTGTATTTGGTGTTAGATATTAGAAATTCAAAATGGCGGATCCAATGTGACGGATCAGAAATTGGAAACATTAGAAAATCCTTAAAATAATTGCACTGGTGGTTTTGGGAGTCTCTGATAATGTAAGGTTGGAGCATCTTCTCTGCATTAGGTCCAGTTCTAAAGCTGACCTTTAAGGTTTTAAATTCAAGTCAATTTTTTCAAACATAAATCTGGGTGAACTTTTCCTTCCGCATTTTAATGGATTATACGATTCGGTTGTTACATGAAGTTCCTCACAAATAGGAGCATCTCTTGCCCGCAATGTTTTGCGATCTTATTGTACGTCCTCTTCAGGTGCTTCTGTTAAAAAATTTATTTAACAGCAATACGATTTCATTTTTTATAAATTTGCTTAATTTTCCAGAATTTTAAAATCTTCCTTTGTGAGGAACGTCATGCAGTAACCGAGCCATAAAGACCATTATAATAAAGAAGAATGTGGATGTTATTAAAAGTAAAAAATTGAGTTGTGCACATTATGTCAAAGATTGAACGATCGTTTGCTTTCAAAATTAAAAAGTAAATTCTTTAATGAACTACAGATAATAAAAGAAATTAAAACTAGAGTGGGAGTACGGGGCGAAACTGATTGTCTATAAGAGACGGGTTCGAAAGACTATATGGTAGTTTAAGGAGTCCACTAGTGATGAATTATACGGTATACATATTATTTTATTATGCGTTTTCTTTATCTAACTGGTGCTTGCGTGCCAAACACTCCCCTTTCCCTAACTTAAGGCTACATCGCATGGATTCACAGTGTGAGGAAAAACCTACATTAATGTATGACTCATAATTTTTACTTTTCATTGTCCATGCGCAACAGTAACTGTTGCCTCTAGCTTGGCTCCTGAGTGTGTTGAATTTGACGTTTATAAAAGATAATTTGCGGGTCGGGCGGATATCCTCTGTTGTTTTTTATTTTTGTGTTTCGGGGGTGGGGGGGGGGGGGGGGTGTCAGTCAATAGTCTATGTCCAGGTGGAGTTTATCTGTTGCTGGAGATGGTTTACAAGAGACGTTCAAGGAAAACAACATTAGAAAAGGATGTATGAAATGGAGTTTGAGAAAATTATTTAACACAAATTATCAGTGGTGCAGTAGAGGATGAACAGTTGTTGGTCAATTATTGGCTACAATGTTTGAATACAATTTAAGTCTAATTTTATTATCCAACATTTGGATAATATTTGGTAGACATTATTAATAGTTTTATTGGATATTCAATGGACATAATAATTGTGCCCAATTTATATACATTTTTACCGTCCAATAATTAGGCAATTTTGTGAGAATTTTTTATTTCAGATTTGTTTTGGCTAGTGTTATATATTTGCCTAATTGTTATTTTTAATTTAACAAAATTGTTTTTTATTTCTACCAGGGATATATTTCCGTCATATATTTAGACAGAAAATGACATATATCTGACATATATTCCGATTATTGCATTTTTATCCTCGATATATGTTATATATCTAGTATATAACTCGGTAAATATGTTTCCATGCGTGAAGCATTAGAACCCTATCAATTCATGGTGTCGTGTTGATTTCATTGAAATATATTAAATATTCATTATTTGGATAATTATTACACCTCTCGCACGTTAATAAAGAATCGAAAATTATTCCGAAAACAGTAAAAAACATTGTCGATTGAAATGTACATTTTTATTCGTTTATTCCTTATGTATATGAAGTTATTAACCTCGGCAGAAAATATAATAGCAGTTTCTAGTCGCATATATGCGTGCAGCAATAGAACCAGAAAAAATTATCATAAACTGGTTTCATTTTCTACTGATGTTAGAAAGAATACGTGATTCTTTGAAATTTGGATTTATTAAAAATTTCACAGTATGGAAGCTGTAATGAATATAATTAAATGATAAAAATGAACGAAAACTTAAAATATGAATAAGTGACAAATAGGAAAGAATGAAAATAAAAAACAAATCGACGAACACGGATTGAAATTAAAACAATTGATTAGAAATATAGGTAACCACAACGTAAATTTATGTAACATTTCACATATCCTTGCTCATTATATAGTCAACTAATTCGCGGAAATTTTCCTATTGTAACGTTGCATTTGCAACCGGATGGATTAACTTGTTTATGGATTACGTGTATTAAATATAATTTACATAATAATGACGTGTCTAGACGTACAATCGCTCGAACGTGTGTATTCGCCCGTAAATCTATTACATAATGCTGTTAAGCGTAAGATACACAACTAATAAATGATTTTTTACTTTTGTCATTTCTTTTTGATTTGAGTCGTCTTCGACATTTTTACGAATTTTTTAAACAAATTAGACTTTGAAGCACATAATTGTTTATCGACTATTGTTTGAACAATCACGTGGAATTTCAAATAAAAATGAAGCTCGTTGTGAACAATATTTTTTCAAACTATACATATGGAATATTTGATCTTACGCTTCGGTCTATAAAATGGCGTTTTACTCCAGAAAAATTTAATTCAAATTAGTAACCAATTATACAGCAACGAGTTTATAAGTTGACATGAAATTTGTTCTACTATATCTACAAACTGATTACTTTTTATACATATGATCATTTGAACATTTAATGATCAATAACGATTTATTTTTATTAGTAAAAATAAATAGTTATTATATATATTGTAGTATTATTATATATTTTAGTGTCAAACTCTTGTATTCAGGATTGTGTTATATTTAATTGTCTTATTTCGTTTGTTTGATAAAAATGTTGAAAATGTCACATTTAAAAAGAAGTAAAATAAATTGTAATTATTAACATAAATAGAGAGAAATGATCAAAGATCAAAAAAAGCTGCAATAACAAAAAAATGAGATTCCAAATTGTGATTCACATTCAAATTTTACTTTGTAATTGCATTTTTTTTTTTTAATTAATTTGGTGGGAGCAAAAATGGAGAAAAGTGTAGCGTTCTAGGATATATAGAATTAAAAGGAATGTAATGTTGAATTTTGACACGTTGAAATCCGTTTTCCTCGATGGATGTTTCATATATGATTATCAAAAAAGGAATATGAATTATTATCATTATATTTAAAAATCTGAAAATTACATTAATATTTAGATGCAATGTCACGTGAGATCTATTAATGACGCTAAAAATTTTAAAAAAGGCGTTTGATATTGAAACCAGTAATTTTTTCGTATATATCAGCATTGCAAAATTTTAATGCCGGTCGCGACAAGAATCGGTTTGAATTCCTCCATCGACTGCGATTTTGATCCTCACGTATCGATAATTTTTCACGCCTATGCAAATACAAATAAAAATCGCATACCTTTACTCATTATCCAATTAGACTTTGAAGATGTCTTTAAGCGATTGAGGTCACAGATCGAAGGTGGGCGGGCTTTAAGCAGAGTTTGAACAGATCAGAAAATGCAAGCTCCTCGTTAGACGCATGACCTAGAGCAACCCTGGAACTGCTCTCATGTGACATCGGTCAGAAGTCAGGGACTTACATCTCGCATATTTCCTCTGTCATCGGCATTATTCTCTGTCGTGTCGTTACCGCTCGGTCAGATTTCAGATTTAAATCTTCAGATTTCGAAAGGGGCGTATCTTAATCGCCGTATCTCATCTAGATACGAGCACTCTATCAAGATTTTGCTTCCGCAACGGGCCTCTGCGTATAGAATGCCTATATATGTACGCACGTGAAATTGTATCCTTATACGTGTATATATAATATGCACAGACATGTAAGTCGGTAAAGTTCGTCATCCTGAATGGACGTTATTTTACGACAAGGCGATTAACAGCGGTTACACAATCGATTAATCGGTCGATCAAATCCTTTGGTAGGCGTTTCATTGATGAGCTAAAATTAGATCCATCGAGTTCAGTTTTGGACTAGTTTTCTTACTTTATTTCTGCATACTGATTATAGACTTTCTAACATTATTCTACACATATATATACTTATGTATATAGATTTTCACAAATCCAATGATGTGTCAAACCTGTCCATGTATCTACCTTCATATATACAAACGTCCACATGTATATATATACATGTATACAAAGATATGGGATCTGTGTGTACATGATCTCGGCGCAATCTTTCCGCGAGGACGACGAGGCACGTGGCTCTCGTTTTCCCGATCCGATCTAAATTCGGTTACGTTCAACTGCCATCTCATCTCATCTCATCTCGTGGTCGAATAATGTACACACGGAGGAGAAAGGCCTCCTGTAAACAGCGCCTGAGGATATCATCGCTTTTGTACCCTTACGAATTATTCGCGTGGCCGATCTCATCAGGCTGCCGGTGTCGTCGGGAATTAACGTCAATAAGTATACTGTTTTTGCGGATTGTTTTTTGAAACCTCCAAATGGCTGATGCACACAAAGAGAAATGAATCTATATTTACACGAGATGTATATAATTATTTCGTGGTGTCGAACCTTTGCGCCTATTTACGATCGAGATCCCTAACTATCTTTGATAATTTACTTTATTTTTAAATGTTTTATTTTCATCCAATGACATTGACTACATAGGTGATCATTATGGTTGTGAGAATAATGGTTGTGTCGACCTCGGCATGGTCGTCCGTACAATACAGAGTAATAATTCAGTCAGGAGGATATTATAAATGTACGGAATGACTCCATGTTTCGCGAGGTTTATCGTTAGATTACCATATAAATCCCTATAAATCTCGATGGCGTTGGAGCAAAGAATTCTTGGATTCGAAAAATCCTACTCAGGAATTTCGTCTTTAAAAATCCAAAGCCAAGATCCAGCAGTACATTCGCTACTCTCTGTATTTAAATAAAATGCGAGAGAAACTGATCGTGAAAGAAGCACCCGTTCGCACGAGTATACACGCACGTCTGCACGCGCGGCGCGTGTGTGTGCGTGTGTGCGCGCGCGCGTATGTGTGTAAGTAATACGAGATGAGCTTTGCACAGTGCCGTGTCACGCTAAAGAGGCCTGGGAAGGAGGTATAAAAACCACGGTAGGGGTTCCGGGGTATAGCCATAGAGAATGGGGGTGGAGAGGGTGAGCGAATAAGTTGGATATATATACATACGGCGTGAATAGGCACGAGGTTCGACTCTCGCTCGCGGTTACCAGCGTGTGTGCCTCGCGAGTGTGTGAGTGCGTGTGTGCGTGTGCGTGAGTATAGTTTGCCAGGGTGGGGGACACGCGAGAAGCATCAGAAAGTGGGGTGAGGCGCAGCGTTGCCGGGTTGCCGGGTGGCTGGAGTGAACCCGCGGAGTACAACCGAACAATCTGTAGAAGCTTGTCCAGGACGAGAGAAGTCCGTAGATCAGCCAATCAGATAGGCATACCCCCTCTCGTCCATTGTCACAAAATGGCGGCTCTAAATCAGCCTGACTCCGCCTATTACTCCCCACACCCACAGCGCCTCCTCGTGGCGCGTCGCGAAAAACTCCGCCTATCGATTCATTTTTACCGGTCTTGTTTTCCTTCCCCTCTGCAGTGTCTGTCGTGCCCTCGCTCGTTCGTTGCTTCTTTCTCTTTCATTCTCTCTATCTATCTCTCTGTCTGACTCGCTCTCTTTGTTTTATATTGGGAATATATACATATATGATTGTGCGTCTTTTTAGAGTTATTTATTGTAAAGATGCATTTGTTTGCTTCATAATTCCCATCTTCCAAATCCCTCGCCGATATAATATACTCTCTCGCGCTTCGCTTGTGGTTCTGCTTCTATATACGTGTCTTTCCGGTCTTCATCTTTGTCGTCTATCGCGCTCTTTCGTGACATTCACTATGGTACACGCGCTCTCGTCCTTCTTTCATCTATCCTTCATTTACATTAGGGGACATAAGTGAAGGTCGATATTTTACAGAGATTAGCCATCTTGACGTATGCCTTTATATGAAACAGTTCTTTCCATCTTTTGTTGGAGAATAAATCAGTTTATTTCGACGATATATTATATGTATTACCCTATGCATTAAATTAGTATTGGATTGAGACGTGATACATATATTAAATCGATAATATATATTCGTATCGAATTGACTATGCATTTATATATATGTGAAAATTTCTACCCGTGTATGCGAGAATTTTTTGTGCCCGAAGTCTGAATCTTGATCCATAAGACGGGTCAGCCGTGAACATTAAATATGGCGGTATTTTCAGAATGGTCGAGTTGACTTTGAAAAACTATGTTGCTGTCAGTTCGAAACGTTCAAGTCCGACGAAAATTATAAAAATATTTTAGAAATATCGTTTTAAAAACGAGGGAGATAATGTTTTATTCTTTTATGATTCTTGGACTCCAGCGTTTTAACGTTATGAAAAACTGACGTTAATTTGTGAAAAGTTTAAATGTAATTTTGGAGCAAATAAGGGCCACTACTATTATTGGGGGAGGTGGGGGTTGTACCGCTCACCCACATTTCTTAAAGAACTTTACATCAATATCAAATTTCAATAAAAAAAATTTTATTGTTTATTGCAAAACATTAATAAAAACAAAAACTGGAATGTTTTGTAATGTAACTGAAATAAGAATGCCTTTACAATATAAGGTTTTCTTTGTTCACTATGGTTCCCAATAGGAAAATATATGAAAATGTAGGTTCGCGGTACTTTTACGTATGAAATGGTACTTGGTAAACTATTAAAATCAACTTTTTGATTAAAAATCATTCATTATTTTTCAAAACGGAGGGGCATGGAAAAGTCGACTTCTATTTTGGTCAAAAATCGATTTTTCCATCTCGATATAGCATGACAGATTGCAGAGCGGTATTACGGTTACGAACCAATGAACGGTATTAAAGAATCGATTTCAATCGTTGAATAAATCTGAAATTATTTTTGATAAAAACTATACTTTCCTCAGGTGAACAGTACACTCCCCGTCACCCCTATACCAGAGTATTTTTTGAACTACTTCATTTTTATGTATAGGGGATATAGTAGTAGCAGGGGATGTAGTAATAGCAATGTCACAGTATCAGCACTTGTTACCAGTTAAACTTATTCAAAGAGTAAATTGCTGTTTTAAGGATAAATGAAAATTAGTTATAGTGAGTTACATAACATTTCCTACCCAGCAAACAATCACAGAAGTTATGTCACAATTATGTAACAGTTACATTAAAATGTCGCCTCAAAATTGGCACAGTTACATAACAGTGATT
>JAPYZR010000165.1:0-43391 GCA_030522945.1 Trichopria nigra | reverse complement strand
AAGGTCCGAAAGTAATATTAATTTACAAAGGTGAAAAATACAGTCCACTTATCCGAAGTTCAGTTTTATTATTGACCATCCTTATTCAACGAACATATATTGTGAATCTTGTAATAGTGTTTATATAGGACAGACTTATACATAGGTAGACTATTAAAAAGTAGAATTTCAGAAAGTAAGAAAAATATTTTAGATAAAGCAAATAAATATACATATAGGCTTAACAATACGTAGTGTTAACACAGGACATGATTTTGATTATACCAACCTTAAAATATTAGCCACAGAACACTATTTACATAAACATATGGAAAATTATTTTATTAAAAGTAATAAAAATGGTGTTAATATTAGATTAGAAAAATCTCAATAAAACAAGAACAATAGAACAAAATCAATGCGTAATACAAATTTTTCTTTGATACCGCACAATACGTAAGATTATTTGAAAGATAAAGATTGAAAGATAAGTAATTAAATGTAAAGTTTATTTAAAATTCCATTTGTTTTAAATTAATTATTTTACGAACTCTGGACTAATTTTTTAATTTCCTTTTTTATTCAAAAATAAAATTTTTTCCATATGGATTGGAAGGTAAGGAGATTTAATAATTTTATAACTTCTAAATATGATTTGTTTTAACATAAAATTTAAATTTTTATGTACATTTTTATATTTATTATATTTCCGTTCTCCAAAAAATACATTCTTTTTAAAAAATATTTTCACTTGCGAAACAAAACAACGAATCGAAAAGAAGAAATTATGTATGTTTTATATAAACGTACTTAATACTATTTATAAATAATGAAAATAAATAATGAGAATATTTGTGAAAAAATTTTTAATTCATTTTACTAAAACATATTCGGCGCATCGTAAAAATATTAAAATGGAAAATTACCTTATCTAAAAGACATTTTTAGCATTGTATAAAAATAAACAGTTGCACAATTTTCAGGTAATTATATGAAATTATCTACTTTCAATTATTTTTGCGCTAGTAATAAAAACAATATAATGTCACGTTCAGTGCCGTACACTGCTATTTAATTGACTAATTAAAATGTTTGACTTTATGCGTGCATAATTTCACATTACACACAAACACGCACACATATACATATATATATATATATATATATATATATATAGTTTACATAAGTAGTTATTTCACATGTCGTAACAATTTTTAAAGCGGACCTTGTAAGCAGGACATTTATATTTTACTTTTTTCTTTTTCTATAATGTTACATATTTTATAAGTACTCTACAGAAAAGGTACAGTACAAGAAAAGTCCATATAAATAATTATTTACGAAAAACTCATTCATCCTCCAAATTAATTTTAAATAAAAAAAAATATATATATAAACCATCATTTACAATAACGATCCCAATTCTAAGAACAATTATTTTTATAAATATGCAACGCTTACCTTGTCGTTTTCGTTCGTCCATACTAGCGAGTGTAGATCAAGCCTGTAATCGCACAATGTACTGTTACGTCAGTGGACAAACCATATTTCTAATCTGGCAAGTTCGGAAGATATAAGCGGAACGTTGCGCGCGATCTTTTGCGCAGATTGCCATTACCGCTCACAATTGTACCATGTTTATTTTTTATTTTCTGATCGACATTATTGGAGAACTTAACATATGATAATTTAATATTGCAACAGATTATGAAATTTGTTATAATTGTTATGAAATGGCAAAAGTATCATCCATCGAGTACATTGTGCAATATCGTGCAATCTCATCAGTTATTATAACTAAACCGCTTAAAAAATTTTCTTCAACATTTATGTCCAACTTTATCATCTGCAGCTACTTATATGAAAAAGTTATATATAAATGTTAAAGAACACTTTTTATATGTATATATATATATTTATTATTTTTTATATATTTTTTTATGTATAGATATATTTATTATTTTATAGATTTAATAATATATATATAAATAATTAAATAAAAAATAATAAATATGTATATGTTTACAATTTTCAAAACATTATGCTCTTAACTTAATTGTCTTTTTCTCAATGGAAAGAGAAAAGCAACGTTTTGTCATCAGATGGACCCTGAAATACTCTCATAGCGGAATGCTGGTTAAACCATAGAGTCGGGGTCTTCTAGTCGGTCCTAAAGAGATCGCGGGCTGATAAATATGATTCAGGACTTAGCTTATAGCCATCAAACTCGCCAAGAATTCCCGGATATCCGGTTGCATCATGGAACCCTAGAATTTGGTTAATTCTGCACTCTTTGGCATCCTCCTCCTCTGCGATAGGCATCCCCAGCTATTTGGTTCTCTTCTGGCTTATTAATGCCGACCAAGTACACGAACAGTGAAAGGTGGTGGTCTTCTTTCCTTATTCATCACATGCAAGACGTAGCGGAATTTTTCCTGCAGTTTTGTTCTAATTAATTCAACAGTTGGTTCGTTTATGAAATCTATTTGACCCGCGATCCTGAGCAAGCTATTATTCTACAAAAAAAAAAGAAAACACTAAAGAAAAAATATTTTTCATAGTCTAGAATAAGGATATACTATTATTCTATCTCTATAGTAGAAAAAAGACCAGTTTATGGCCATTTTTTATGGACTCGATTAATTTTAACATAGAGGCCAGAAAAATTGTGCAGAAACTGTTGTCACTATAGGGATTTCTTTTGCATATGATAAAGATCGATTTTATTTTTTACCATTCTTTTAGAAGGTAAAAATAAGACCATTTACCATGCGTCGTCTCGCCAAATTTCATGAGTATAACTTCTACTGCCATCGGATTTCAATTGCTTTTCCTATAATTGGATGGGGAGTGTTCTGCGTTTCCCCTAATAACGATGTGTGGAAAACTGTATTTTACATTTACTGCTTTATGTATTTTATTAGTGCCTGTATAGGATCCACTCGAATGTACTTCAAGACGCCTCCCCCTATATTTTAATAATGTTATGTAACACTCCTTATTAAAAAAAAAATTTTTTTATAGTTTCGATTCTTTGAAACCTTCGATTATTTAAAATAGGAATTACACCTACTGAGTCAATCACGAAAGAAATATAGATTATCGTATATCTTTCAAATATCTGTTGTTAATATACAGTAATGCTAATTTTTACCCTACTGAAAATTCCCATACGTGATCCCATGTGGGAATTTGACGTGGAATCCTAGATACGAAAATGTTTTTTGGAATCGAAAAACTTCTAGGCTATTTTTTAGAGAATTTTAAACAAGAAAGAAACATGTTTTATTTTAATAGTAATCCCGAATGAGAATTTTGAAATAGGATTTCTATTACAATAAAACATAACGTTTCTTTCTTATTTAAAATTGTCTAAAAATTATCCCAGAATTTTTCGGTACGGGATTTCACGTCAAATGCCCACAAGAAATACCCTGTGGAAAATTTCATTAGGTCCAATGATGAAGAATCATTTATCTCAATTACAAGAGAGAAAATCCTCGTAGTCGATCTAGAAAAAAATAAATTATCATAGAAAGAAATAGACTAAAATAAGATACCACAAACAGTTACCATAAAAGCCTTACATCTCTAAATGGCATGAACTGAACAATGGTATGTAAAAACCACGATAAATCTTCTTCTAAACAACATTTTTCGGATCATTCCTTAGGTGGTCCACTTAATCACGGTACAAAAAAAGAAGTATTGTTCGAGCGACCATACTACGGATGCATCAACCATAGAAATGATCGAGTCAGATATTGTTGATCTAACAATTGTTTTTAATAATAGTGTATTAAATGATTTACAAGCTACTCAAACAAAACTTTATTATAATGTCAAACTAAAGAAGAAAGCTAAAGTCACTAAATTTAAGTTTGACATTTCATTTTGAATAACGTCATCTTCGACAAATGAGAGTCGGCTTAGCCTATATGTAACAATTCGGGGCAATTAGTACTCTTCTTAATTATGTTTCGCTATTAGCGCCTTATTTTGCGTTGACATCTTCTATTCTCGATCCAAATTATATAATTGCCGAGTGCCATTTCTAATTAGATGTTCAATTTTAATTTAACACTGTTTACTAATTTGTTAGCTGTCAAAAAACATCAATAATTATGTTGAAATCAAAATTGACCTCCATTGTTGGAGCTATAAGACGAAATTAGCCGGTTCTCCAAAATGTAACAATTCTAACCATGTCGCCGTAGGTAAATGAAGATCAATGACTATAAAAACATGTACGACCTTGTAATTGAAAAAATTGTAATTGAAAATAGAAAACACCTTAAAATACGTAGTACAGTTCAAAGTTCCTAAACAACGCGGTCGAAGAAAATTGCGAAAACTACCGCAATAATAATTTGCGTGGAAACCAAACAAAGGAAGTTGGCAGGATTGCCAGTGTTCGATTACCGGCTGAAGCATTCGATATTGTAAACGTCTGTTTGTTTATGCAGGTATAGGTAAATGTGTGCGTAAGACAAATTTCTCGACAGGAATTGACGACTTGTTCGATCCCAGTCGCAGCGATGCGATCGTTGGAAATGTGATCTTCCGCTTTCTCTTCGAACACATTATTTATAGAAGCACGGCGAGCGCTTGAATTTAGACGCCCCCAGAGTGGCAGAAGGCCCCGCAGAAGTATCGGGGCAGGAATGTACAAAGAGGTAAATCGTCTTTATTGCCACTCGAACACGATTATCGTGCTAAAGGAATTGTCTCTCTGATGGCAAAGTTACTCATAAAAAATGACGGAAACAATTGCGATGTTCTATTTCAAGAATAATTTCATTTATTATAAATTATTCGTTGGTCATGACTTTTCTCTGCTATCATAAAATTGTTTCCTTTTTATTAATTATCGCATACTCTAAAAAACGAATTTATTACATTTCGAGAAATAAGCATCTGTCACCTAGGATCATGCGATTTTTTAACAATTCCGATTATAAAGAACTCTAAAAAATAAAAAAAGACACCATCCTAACATTTCGATTTTTGAATGATATTCGTAAAAATCTTCATTTCGTACACGTATATCCCCGAGCATTCGATGCATTAAAGATGTACCAGCCCCAGCTATCACGTCGTGCCTTTTCGGATGGCTGAGAGCCGATAAAAAATATATTTCATAATGAAACTGCCGCACTCTGTTTTCGATTCCCCCAAAGTGCAATTCGGCAACGAAATTGCGAGGATCGGTAATGTAATTGCTAGAGGAGGAAACGAAATGCGCGATAGAGCGATGGAATTGCCACTGGGAGAGCAAAGAACGAGGGGCGTGTCGAATAAGGTGAAAGCTCTTTGGCTGCTGTTGCTGCAGCCACCGCAATAAAATTCAGGTGGTGAATCCGCAGCATCCGTGTCGCCACGTCGAGATATAAACGCCTACGAGGCAAAAGTCTTTTGATTTTTTTTTTTATCAAAATTCCAAGACAAATTGTTTATGGTTTGTTTTTTAATTTAGTTTGTCTTTTTAGTTTTATTGCGCAAGTTGTATACGTCGACTTTTGCATTAAAAAAATGTAACTGACGAAACCAGGATCTAAAAAGAAACGATAAATATTTAGATATGCCAAGTAAGGTAATGATTACTTACATAAGTGGTTCTACACGTCGATATCCAATCATCACACTTTCCAATTCAATCGGCGGAGATCTTCATTCAAGAAAATCGCATGCGGTAAAAGTCAAGTGAAGCGACCCGTTAATGAATAATTCAGAAAAGTCTGACTGAGTTTAAGTCAATACCTTTCGAATTCGTACATCTTCATTTTTCATTCCTTGAATCACATGCAACCAAGTTACATCTGTGTGTCTATTTTACATGATGTATTGTACGATCGCGCGGACTTTAAGATTAGAAGCTAATTCATCACTATAAATACAGACATATGCGCCATGTTCGTGTTTAATGGACATTTTTGTAAAGTGCATGAGAGAGATGGCTTTTAAAACGTGGAGCTGCGAAATGAAGAAAATCACGGATTTAAATTGCAATTTACATCTCGGGTTTTACGTGTAGACATCACGTATACTATAAAATTTGATTATCGATATAAGTGCAGAAATGTTAAAATCGTATATATTTTACGAATTGCTTCTCAGGATCTACCATCAATCAAAAGCAGGATTCTCCGAGAGAGTGACTTCATTTTTCATTCGCATCAACATTGTCATTATTATGTCATTAGCGTTTGTTCCGGCAGACAATATTATATCCTTATATTTTCCGACGCGTCCACATGAATGAATGATCTACGTGACCTAATGTGAGATTTTAATTATATTTACAAAGAAATGGTGCACCGAAAAAAAAAATGGCAGTCGCATAAAATTAGTGAAAGTCTCTCGTGACTAAAAGCCGGTTTATTAACGGATCACTAATTATTTCGTAGCATATTAGTTCGTGAGATCGTAAATTGATAAAAAGGTTTAATTGAAAGTCGCGAAACGTCTCCACAAATCAACTTACATAAGAAGCAAAACAATTAAGGTACGATACATAATACTCGCAATAATATTGTATAGATACCTATACGAAGGACGTCCAAACAAGAGAGAAACCACACACTTTGCACTCGTGAACTGTGTCTAATTTGCTAATACGGAAATTCAATTGTCTGGGTAGGAATCGTATTTTGTAATTTATGATTCGCCATTAATAAAATGGTTTTTCTAGAGAGATGGAATCGTGTATATATATATATACGTATAAAATGAAGATTTTGTCTTTAATTATGAAAAAGTCAAGTTTTATATAAAACTTTCATTGCTATACGTCGTATTTGTGACATATAGTGTATAATATATGCTGTATAAAATGTATAATATAATATTTTAATGTATTTTTATATTACAATGTAAAATAACATATATTTACAAAAAAATGGATGTTAATTTAACGTAAAAGAAAGTGCAGCAGCTTGATATCGTGTAAACAATGACTATAGGGGGCAATCAGGATGAAGACCAACAATGATTGACAGTTTTGTTGAAGGCTATAAAATAATATAAATAGAAAGTTTTCATCTTCGCCATTGAGGTATTTTATTTAATGATATAATATACTGATAAGAAAAAAAGCTATATATAAATTACTTGGGTTTAAAAAATATAACAATGCAATGATAATTGAACAAATGTACAGCACTATTCGCGAACTTTATATAAGTTTTATATAAAGGTTATAGAAACTTATCTCTGATTGATATGTCTCGTTCTTGGTCAATCAAGTCGCTCTTGTTAATGTAGATCATATAAAGACTCTAAACGAGATTGGATTGTGCTTACTGATCTCCCGAGAGCTATATTTCATGGGTACACATTAATATTTGTGGATTTTCATTTATCAATTGTGATTTTTCATATATCACATTTTGTACATTTTTATTAATCTTCTGTATCATCGATCTTATTCGTTCTTTTGTAAACTTTTATCAATAATAACGATTTTTAAAAGCCTTCATTAATATAGACAAATAAATAAATAAATAAACAATAAACAAAATGAATAAACAATAATTTAAATACTATATGCTGACAGTAGAAAATAAAGTAACAATAAAAATTTACAAAATTATAAAATTTGATAGATATGATGAATTTTTATAGAAATAAAACTGCAAATTCTTGACCTTCAAATATTCAAATCTATTTTCGGGAACTCGGGGATTATGAAATGTCATATCACAGACTCAAAATGTATTCTTCTTTTATACAGAAAGTCGAATAATCGAACGAATGTTGTTGGACTGTACAGTGGAACAGATGGAGAAGAAAAAAGAGAAAAACAAAATACTGGACAAGGTCAAAGATCATCAAGAAAAAGAATCATCAAAAGTGTCAAATGCATAAGATTTTGGCATTGTTCCGCGTAAAGGTTTGTCGGCCGCGATTCTTCATATGTGTAGAGAACTTGGCGGATGGGGCACACCTGATAAAGAGATTTTGCAATATCATGAAATTCTATAAACGCACTGAAAAATTATCTAATTGCTTCAGGGGGAAAATGACAAAAAAACTGATGGAAGTTATAACTAATGATAATAAACATAACATAAAAATAAATTTCTCAACAATTCATAATATCGTCGTTTCGATAATCTTCTTAGCCTATAAGTCAAGGATTGACAAAATTATGATTGTTTACGTGTCAATAATACATCTATTACACAAGTACATGAATGACGAGGTGTTTGATAATTAACGTTTAGCATCTTTCGATACTTGGCGCATTCTCCGCCTGTATGTCCAAATAATCGTTAATCATCAGTGACGACAGATTTATGACTTCTGAATAATAAATCTTTATTTAAGAATAATGCACCATTCAATTTTCTGCGATTACACATGTTCATCGTGTTATCGACTATTTCAAAATGAATTAGTAAAAAGTTAATTTTGTTCTTATCCTTTGTATGGGTTCGATTCTTAATAATTTTAATAAGAATCTGTCCACTGTGAAAAACCAGACAAATTTTCAAGTCATATGAAAGTTCACCATATACATCTATTCGTATCTAATACATCGAAGCAGATTCACATGGAGTCGTTCCAAGATCATTATCTAAAACGATTCTTATATCACTGTTACCAAACCATTTCCCAAAAGGACGGTGAAACAACGAAATATGATTACTTCACGGATATAACACTTTATATTATCTTTTTGTTTTATTAACACGTGTAAAGTACATCTTTTACATATATCACGAGTATTGTCCTTTCACTTCTTTTTAGTATACTCCTTTTATTTTTGATAACGGGTCGACGTCGTTGTATAACTATACATTTTTATATCGTCGCGAAATACGTATGTCATGTGTAATAAATCTACGCAAAGAATCCTTGAAGCCTGAGATTACTCTCTTCGTGAAAATGAGTTATTTTCTCTTATTCTGCTCACTCGACCGCCGAACGAATATTATTTTTTCCTTTTTTGGATGTCACAATTTGGTAATATTTGGGATTTCCATAAGTGAAGCGTTTTAAGTGGCGAAACCTAATGATACGCGGATTCGCGGTGTCGGATTCTTAAAGGCTCTCAAAAAAGGATTTGGAGACGAGCATCAGGTGAAAGCGAATACCTGATTGAAAATTATTCCAATGCATGATTTCATTGTTGTTACGTAAGTTTCGTTTTTGACTATCAGAGGTTGAAGTCATCTTATATGAAAATGCATATTAATATAATTTTCATGATCAACCTTCGAAATCATTTACGAAATCGATCGTAATTTTTGGAATTACTTTTTTTTGCGTTTCTTTACAAAATGTTCCGTACGACAATTTAAAAAAAAAAATTCTTCAAAACTCAATTTTTCAAAACAATCTTTTTTTCAAAACGACATTCTCCGAGACATTTCTTCGAAAGGATAGCCTTCGAAACAATTTAAAGATTTGTCATAGTGACTTTGAGAAAGTAATTCGGATAAATCGTAGTTGGACAAAACGAAAAGATTAAAAAGATTTTCAAAGCAGTATTTTTCAAACAAAAAATCGACCAAAGATTATGCAGTAGCAGCTAAATCTGGTAAAGTCGTGGCTTTGATTTTAATTGTCATTGCGTGACGAGATATCCTCGAGGTATGTAATGGACTAATTACGAGTAGCCAGTGAAGAATGAAAATTCTGGAATAATTCTGTGCATCGGAAACGCGCATTCCCTGAAGGACGTATAGACACATAGTTGATCTTTCATGCAGCGCAATTGAGTAATTATCGTAGTTTCGTCTTATATGGAAAACCAGGATACAATTGGCGCTTTCACATAATTTTCTTCCATTGTTTTCTCAACCTTTGCCTCTTCATCAGCGCTTCTATCGTATTTTCGAACTCAGTACCAACCGAATTGCAAAAACTTTGTAAATTTCAATCTACAGAATCTTTGTTGTTTTTTAATGTCAAATTATGATTATTATTATCATTAAAATTGTACAAATGAAATTCTTATGCTCTTATGCAGTAAGAGTATATATAGTTTGAAATAAATGTAAAAACCGTAATTTTCGAAACAATTTTTAAATCCATCTAGCGGTTACTTATTCAAGAACGAAATGATCCCTGGCGCTTCGAATTGAAATGCGCGCAAAACCGCAAATAATTGCACATGCTGTCAGCTTATAATTCATAATTATACATCTTAACTGACACCGAGAAAACATAGAGTTTAAAAGGCGCAATTCTTCCTCTAAGAACCGACATTCCACTTGAATTTTATGCAAATTCTTCTATTATTTTCGTCGGTAAAAAATTAAAAATTGTTTTAAAAATATTTCTGGATTCGATAACATTCCAAAATAGTGGTTCCTTATTGAATTTTAATTTTATTTTGACTTCCAAAGTCAAATGAAATAATTTTCCAATAACGTTAATTCTCGATTTTTAAGAATTATCTTTATTTTTATCGAATAAACTAAATTCATTTAATTTTTAATACAGTTTCGGAATGTAGGAAGATTGTTTTTACAATTCGTGAAAATTGTTTAAAAAATAAAAATAATGTTTGATTTTAATGAATACGAATTTATTAAATGGCAGGTATACTTCATTTTTTTGTGAATTTGAAAATGTCGTTGTTGTTAATTTATCGTTGAAGTAAATTTGAAGGATGCAATTTCCTGGCTGGAATTTTGAGTAGATCCTGCGGCATCGCATAAATTTATCTGTTTTACACTTTCGGACATTGTGGCCGCATACCTCGAATAATATTCAAGATATATATATATATATATATATATATCCCCAACAATTTTCCCGTTAATTCCGGTTTCATTCCGCTTAAGGGGGAGCTAAGGCGGCTCGGTCGATAAAGTCAATTTCTAACCTAACCTAAAACATTCAAATTAAACAGAAACTAGAAATATTTTCAAGTTCCAACCTTTTTTCGGCGTTTTTACTCGTTTCTTAATGAATGTGTGTCAAATTTTACAATTTTACAAGACAATCTTCATTTGATTGTTTTAAAAAATTCTTTGACAAAGTTCTTCGAAAGAGTTGGTCGAAATCATTCTTCGAAATACTTCTCCTTACTTTTTTTTTTAAACGATATTTTTCGAGACAATTCTTCAAAAAAATTATTCTAAACAATTCTTAAAAAAGTATTCTAGACAATTCTTCGAAGCAATTCTTCGAAACTATTCTTCGAAACAGTTCCCCCCACTTTTTTCAAAACGATATTCTTCGAGACAATTCTTAAAAAAAATTCTTCAAGACAATTCTTTGAAACAATTCTTTGAAAAATTTCGTCGAGACTATTTTTCGAAATACTTCTAACTTTTTTTTAAAACGATATTCATCGAGACAATTCTTCCAAAAAAGTATTCTAGAAAAGTATTATCTATCATTCTTCGACGAAATTCTTTGAAATAGTTCCTCCCACTTTTGTCAAAACGATATTCTTCGAGACCATGCTTAAAAAAATTTTTCAAGACAATTTGTGAACAGAAATCTTTGAAATAATTCTTCGAAACAATTCTTCGAGAGCATTCTTCAAAACTATTTTTCAAGACAATTCTTCAAAACAATTCTTTTTGAAACAACACTTTATTTCAAATCTTCTTTACTTGCCTCGATATTCTACGAGACTATTGTTCAAGGCAATTATTCACGACGATTCTTCCTCTTAAAAATTGTTTTAAAAATATTTTTAAGGAAATGGAAAGTTTATGTTTCATTTATTAAATTTCCTTAAATACTTTTGTCCTGTAACATAATGGTACTTAACGGCTTGCTTTTCTCGAGCTCCCATCATGCTCTCCGCGTAATCCAATGAGATTACCGTTCCAATACGAAGATCAAAGCTAAGTCTGATACCCTTTGAAGGAAATGAGGCAACCACTCTTAAGTCACTTTAGCTCTTGATTGTGGCACAACGAATTGTGCCTATAGTGTACAACTGTGCCTGAAACTGGCTCTAAAAAATATTCATCTATTTATTTATTCTGAATTATTCTGAAAAATGAATCAAATGTGCCAGGATTTAAGAGCATTCTCATCTTTATCAATGGCATCACCACGTTATGTAATTTGTCTCTTCACTGATTCACAATAAACAACGTTTTTTTTTTCTTACGAAATTCCCAGGAAAAAGAAATTTCTGTCTTTGTTTATTCAACACTCAAATTTTACATGTTCTTTATTGACCTTAGTGAAATGTACATGGGAGAGATTAAACAAATAAAAATATTGTCACCCTCTCATTATTATTATTAAGGAGTTATGTTTTGTATATTTTTCTAAAAATGAACATTCATCGTTATGTTATAGACGCATTGTTCCATTACGCAAGAGGCTATATTGTTACGCATTAATTACTTTTTGTCATTACTTTTGGGCGCTGATTATAAGCTGACTGCAGAAACGACGCATCGTGATAGAATTGCTTTCGCTTATCCAGACGGGAAATAAACGGTATAGAAATTAGCTGTCAGTTAGGGTCGTTTAAAATTCCTAAACAAACGACGCGTTAATTGAAAAACTCGTTGACGCAGATTCGTTATACGCGAATGGCTTCGGTATACGAGTTCATCATGAGCCAATGTAATGTCTAATGAAGATTATATTGAGAATTTCTAATTTTTAATTATGGGCATGAATAGGAAACATTCATGATTACGATGCATTGTTTTTTAATTGAGTTTGCAATTTTCACCCTGGATAATTACATTTAATGTATAAATATGATTAGAAACATAGTAAATGTTTAGCAGTCTTTTTTCACACTAGTGCGTAAAGCAGGACTTTACTACTTGACAGATATTACTCATTGTTTTTGCTACAACAATAAATGACGAGTCGTCACAACTATACTCGCGTTTATTTCTTAGACAGTTAATAATTATTAAAAACATTTATATAAAATTTGTGAAAATAGTCGAGATGCGGTAAATTAGTTTTGTATGACATTGGCCTAGAGGGTTAGCAAGATTATTACGAATTATTACCGTTTAGCGCGTTCGAGGTTCCAAATTTCCGATCGACAAAATTTCTCTTATCAAATTTCCTTCCTCGCAGTTTCGGCAACAGATATTCGATACTTTACTCGTACTTTATAGTAGTGGTACTAATTGGTCTGTAAAGTTTCGTGCGCACCATGCATCTCCCTTTAAGATTTTAAATTTTACACCGCATTTGTCTTATCTACCTAATCATAGTAATTTACATGCTTTTGTTTCCAACATTTACCTGCACTTTAAGGATATGTACTGAATGACGATTAAAAAGTCTTTTAAAATATTTTGTTCGATCTGTTTATTTACTGTCATTTTAAAATCACAATTCAAACTTGGATTCAATGTTGGATCCGAAATATTGATTTTTGAAACTCCAACTTTGTATTCATAATCGACAGTTGGAAAATAACACATTTGTAAAACATTATTCGTGTGAAAATTTTCGCATTCTTTTTTTTTTATCTACTCCATCACAAAGAAAATGAAGATTCTCTAAGAAAAAAGTATCCTTCCGATCTTAGGGTGCGATAAAGCCAAGAACACGCAAGATTATAATCTTTTTACATTGTTGTTACTTTCGGAAGACTTTATTATTATTACAAAAAACAAAAGAAGTTTTTTTCACTGTCTATATATATTTATGATTTCAAGTTTACGACAAATTATATACAGAATCTTGAAAACAAACTTTTGACGCTGTGCTGGCTGTGCTCGTGCAACCCGTAATTTCAAGATGGAAATTCGTTCGGCAGAATAAAATGGCAAGTTTTGTTGGCAATACTTTGCCACTTAACGAGGTTCGTCTTGGTAACATTCTACTGTTTCGAGACAACGACGATGAGGACTTCTTACTTTACGTTCCCGTTGTTATACTAAAATGCAAAGCTGTTAGAAGCTTTCTTCTTTAAGTCCCTTGACGGAAAACTTTTCTTCCGGCGAACTCTTCAATCATTTGTTGTACTCTTCTCAAGGGCCAACTTATATTTACGGGACATTCCGTACTTCAATTTTATCAAAATTAAATCAATTGAAAGAAATTTTTACAACATGGATCATCTAAATGATTAACAGCATAATTTTTTACTTTAAATAAGGTAAACAGATTATTATTTATTTTATTATTTTAAATCATTATTAAAAAGTTAACTTAATGATTAAAGATGTTTTCTCGATTACTTTTTTTCTCTCTCGAAATTCGTTACTAGATTTAATAATGAGCTTTTTTCAATATATTTTTTTATTTAACATATTTTTGTTATAGTCATTGTAAATTAAAATGTTTTGTAAAAATTATTTTGTTTTTTTTTTTAATTTATTTTTAAAAATTACAAACGTCGAAACGTCTAATTATTTTTATATATTTAATTAATCCTTTATACCAATAAATGTAATTAAAGAAGACTATTCCACCCTAGTAGAAATTTGTCAATTTTTTTCTTACACTATACCCATTTCTCCTATGCCTTTAACATGGTAAATATCTGAACTGTCTAAGAATTGGCTAAGAAATGTTTTCATTTCTACCAGGGCACTTAAAGGAAAATAAATATATACGAATGAGAAATATTAATGTATCTAAATTTTTCGATGTATTTGTACCCTCATATTATTCTATAAAAAATATAGAAAAACACCTCATTCGGGCAAACAACTGCTAGTAAATACAAAATTCTGCAAAAGAAGACCCCTAGATTATACGTAAATGCATAGAACAGAGGGACCATCTTCATCGGACATTCAACTGCGTTGACATTCAAGATGCATCTCCCTGCAACGTCAACAAACAATTTTTTTTTTATTCTGAGGCGATTTTATTTATATTTTGCATGAAATTTACTAACGTTTTTACGGTCGTTGATTATACATATAAGGTCAGTTTTTTTTTTAATTAAAAATGGCGAATCCAAAATCAATTTGTATAATGTAGATTGCACATACTTATACCAATACGGGATATACGACGAAAGGCCTCTCAAAGGCCGTGGAAGCTCTTATGACGATATATATATATATATATATGTGTATGTATGTATATATGTATGTATATATATATGTGTGTGCCGAGGCTCATGTTCATCAATCTTCTCGTAATTACGTATGCGTGCGTGCTGTCAAACGTGCGCCCGAGATCAAAATTCTCACAAGACACAAGCAGTCGTTACGTCAAGTTCAGTCACACTCTCTTAACTCAATGAAACTCCCGCGATTGACGTAAGATTAACGCCCGTTATTGCGATTCTTTTGTTGCTCGCCGCTTCTCTGATTTACGATTATGAATTATGTGGTTTCATAGCCGTGACTAAATCTGTCGGGTAACTCGGGTGTAAATCAGATATATAGCGAACGCGTTGAGATAATTTTACCAGTATAGCCTCTACAAAACAACACATATATACTTTTCTTCCGGCTTCTACGATCGTGAAACGAATTGGGGCATGGGCATCTTTTTTTTTTCGAACTTTCTTATCTTTTTCAAATTAGTTTTGTTTTACGGTAATTTGACGATTTTTTATGTCTATTTTTCTTTGATCTATACCCTACTAGGAAATAAGAAACGTATAGAACATAAATTCATTACTTTTAACGTATAGAGGCCAGAGTACTAGGGCAGAAACTGGTGTTATTTTTAACTATAGGAGATAAATAAATTTTTTTAACCATACAAATTCCACGCTAATTTTCTGTGGTAGGAATTTTTTGTCGAAATTACCTTAACATCTCCCTCCTATACTCCCATTACGCATTTAGACCCCCCCTCCCATAAGTTATAATTAAAATTCCACATGTCGGGGAGTATAGAGAATTTTTCATCGGATATATAATTGCACAAATTTGTTAAACGGATTTTTAGATAGACGTCGATAATAATAATTGCCGTTCTGCTGCAGGTATGCGCTTATCTGTTGGCGCAAAGGTTTTTGATGCGAGCGATTGCACGTGCTCATCGTTTCCTAATTAGATGCCAGTTGCACGTGCGCCATGCATGCACGTAAATATTGCCTTGCTATGAATCGACGACTTTCGCTGCGAAGACAATCCATTGAATTTGATCGCAATGAAAACTGGAGGAAAGTCGGTATTGTGTGCTTCGCGTTCGCACGAATACCTCGTGGACATTTTCGACCAAGTAGATGTTGCAAAAACATTGATATGAACAATCGTAATTTTTTGCATGTCAATAGTCGTCGTCCGAAAACCATTTTTGGTTTATAATGCAAACAAATGAACTTTGAATAATTTTATTCAGACATCAGCCATTTTGAAATTTAAAAATTCGTCACGAAATTATGTAATATAACATAAACCACCCCGAATTATAAAGTTAGAAAGTAGAGGAAATAAAGTCTCATATCGTTTACGATGTACGACAATAAGATTTCCTTTATCATGCGCCACATCACCAAATCATATATAGGATGTAAGTATGGCCCCAGGCTCCTTTTTTCAGCGCTGTCGACGTCGTTCGCTCACGTTACATCGAACATGTATCATACATTTTTTTTACAGGCGCAGTCATGCCTGGCTGAATTTAATTAACTCCACTGCAAATATCCGTCTGATATTTCCCCCCCGAACCAACTAAACGATGATGCAAGCGAGAGTTATCGAAGACCCTAACCGAGCAAGTCTCCTATCTAAAATATGCATTTTTCAACAACATACTCCTACACATATATATGCGACCGATCAGTAATATGTTTGCCTTTGAACTCGGGAATCGATTTTTCGCATTGCACCTTTTGCTTGCATTAACCTTTAGGAGGTCAGCACATACTATGAAATCTGCGTTTATTATATAAAGGTGACTCATGTGGGTGAGAGTGATCTGACGTGGTATGCAAATAACGATACATCCGCTTGCGCGAAACCGGACCTGATGTGTACAAATAGAAACACCGCCAAAATCGTCAATCAGATTGCGTACATATCCTTATATATGCATGCAGATATACGGTTATTTGCGCAAATATATATATATATATATATGTCCGTTCGATTATTCTGCACTATAAAGAAAGATATAAATATATATATATATATATATATATATATACTCTTTTACGAAGATGACAATAATTATGTTCACGTTGAATAAAGCTCTTTCGATGATAATTGAGGAAAAGTTCCTGTGCCGGATGAATTCTACGAGATTGGACGAGTTTTAAGTTCATCTCCCGGCATATACTTTCCAATTTGCGACTGTAATACAGTTCCATTGAAACTCGAGTGCAGCGATCGTCCGCGCGTTTAACGCGAATTTCTATTTTACGGCGTTTCACGTTGGAACGTTAAATTTGAGCCTGAAACTACCGGCAATTTTATAACGAATCGCGTTTAAACGAACGTATATCATTTTCTGTAACGATGTTTGCGCGCGCGCGTGTGTGTGTGAGAGAGAGAAAACCAATGGATCGGATATCAATTAAAAACTGATCGGATGTAGGAAACGTTCATGTAAACAAACAATGTGAT
This sequence comes from Trichopria nigra, assembly GCA_030522945.1. Taxonomy (NCBI): domain Eukaryota; kingdom Metazoa; phylum Arthropoda; class Insecta; order Hymenoptera; family Diapriidae; genus Trichopria; species Trichopria nigra. The sequence continues at coordinate 25,974 of JAPYZR010000165.1, read as the reverse complement.
CGAGGTTCGGATAGGCTAATCGAGGTTACATTTTTCTATCGTAACGTTTTGAATGACTGCTCTCATCGATCGATTGATCAACGAGTGGACTATCGAAGAGATCTCACGTATTCTGATTCCGTTTTCACTTTTACGATTGGTCATTCTGGTTTTAAAAGAATTTCAGTTAATGAATTTTCATTATCTTACAAAATATTGTTCATCCGATAGCATGATGTATCCATGATGTTGGATCAGTGATGTTGACATCGGAGATTACTTGGTCGATACTCCACATCGTCGTAGTTTTCCAGAATCGCTGATGAATGGGTTATGGTTATCTTGAATTTTGGATAAATGACATTTTTTTTCTATAATCGAATAGTTGCAAACAAATTTTATGGCTCAACTATTTTTTTTCTTACATTTCTTGTGGAGCACCAATCGTATCCAGCCTTTGATTACAATTAATTCGAAAAATAACTATGCCATGATAATTGTCGTTATTTTTTATGCAATAATAAGTTTAATTCTGAAACCCGTTAATTCAATCCGACAATTTAACTTTTCTACATGTTGCAATAATATTCTTAAAATCACTAAAAATCGTACATCTAAGGATGGACATCCTATATGTCATTCTATATGAACATTCGTATAACAATGTGGCGAATAAATTTCAAACACAAACATTTGACTCTATACGACTTGCAAATGATGTGATATTGTTTTAAATCATTTTTAATCAACATGATTTTTCGAAAAATAAACCAACCGTGTCGAATTGATTAATTTGTCGCGATTTTGTGTCTTAATCAATTGCAGCGATAAATAGATCGATTTTATTTGTATAGCAATCGGTTTTATAAAAAAAAAATATAAGTAATTTGTTACCAAAGTGACTAAGACCGAAAATTTGAGTACGAAGTAACGATACATCGATGGTTCTTAAATTAGGTATAAATGATTGCGCGATAATAGGGATTATGCAGAATTTCATGTGCGAAGCGCCAGTCAATTCTTGTAAAGCAGCGAATGACGTGACTTTTATGGCTTTTTCAAGACGCGCATGTTCTCGTATACGTACGTCCGCAACTTTCTATTCTCTTCGAGTCTTTATGACGATCCGCAAATTTCCCGTCGAATTGCGAATGCCTCATTTTGCATAGTTGATTGTACCACCAAATTTAAGTGGCATTAACGTCATTGCGGCTCGGGTATATGAATCTGCTCAGGCATAATCTCTTGAAAATTTTTTATAGGGACATTTTTTTTGTATGAGAAGATGTTATTATATTATAATTTTATATGATGATGAGAAAAGAGTAAATAAAGAAAACATCATTCGTATGAAATAATCGTGCATGTTTTAAAAATTTTTTGAGTACTTACGCAAGAGACTCTGGTGTTACTACCCATAAACTGTGCCAAACGTATATTTCGGTACATTAATATAAAGAAAAAATCTAAAACAAAAGGCAAAATGCGATCAATGCGATGAAAACAATGAAAAGAGAGAAAATTAAAGGAAAATTGGCAGTGATGGTGATAAGGAGTCAAGTAAATAATACCGCAGACACATCGAGATGTGAATGTAAATAGCTGGTATTATAAAAGAAAATTTATTTCAAAATTTGTAGGACACGATAAACAGTAATTTGTTATTGTTATATTATTACATCATTATTATGTGTAATTTAAACAAATGTGTTTATATTTTTTTATTATTATACGACCGAAGATTCACTACCTAAGTAATAAATATTTTATGACTTAAGAATAACTTATTATTTATAATAAAACATTTATTCGTTATTTCATTAACGTTTAGAAAAAAAAGCATACATTATTTTCATGATAATCTTATTAACGGTACAACTTCGACGATATATTTCAGCTGTGTATAAACATTTTGTGCACGAACGGCGGAGAAGAATTCAAAGATAATTTATTGTCTTTGAACGACTTAACTCCAAGTCAACGAAGACATTATAAATTACTACAAACCATGTAAAATTCATTAAGTATTTCATTTTTATTCAAGGATATACCACATAGGAATGTAATATCACGGTGACGTCTCCAGAACGTTTCATTTGAGATATTGACATTCTGGAGATCTTCTCAGGGACATTTTGGAGACATTTCCGGAACATCTCATGTCTGCCTTTTTGACATTCTTGCATTCATTATTCTTGCGACATTTGCAATATTGTACAGACATTCCAAATGTTCTGCATATATTTTTGAGACATTTTAAAGGCATTTCCATAATATTCTAGAATAGTAGCCGAATAATAGTAGAATAGTAGCCCCCACTCGACTTCGTCTCGTGCGGGAATCACCTATTTTGCGCACTTGTTGCGTATACTATTTTTCCTAACGAGTGCGCAAAATAAATTCGATTTTACGCACGCAAATGAGTGCGCAAAATACATTCTCGCACTAGTGCGGGAATGGGCTATTTTGCGCACGGAGTTAGGAAAACTTTATACTGGCATTCTGCAGATATTCTAGGTACATTTCACAATATTGCTAAGGTATTCCAGAGATGTTTGGACGCATCTGGAAATAATCATACGTGCAGAATCTTGCACGAAATATGAAATATTTTCAGAATATTATATTTATGACATTTCGTTTGAGATATTTCCAGAATATTCTTGAAATATTTCAATTACAATATTTCAAATGTGATGTTTGTGATATTCTATGGACATTCTGGAGACTTGATGTCTATATGTGAGATTGGAGTAGCGCATTTCTTTCGTTTGATTATAGTTTGAAAGAATTACATCAGTTTTCGGTACATTATTATACACTTCGATGCATTAAGAATGTAGTTTCATCAATTCTATAAATTGCAAGATTTGCAGTCATTTATAAGTATACATGTACAATAAACAATATGGGTATATACATAATTACAAAATTGAAAAATGACATTTTCAGAACTTCTCAATCATACTGCAGGTTGGATCGAAATATTGAATTTAGCCTCCCTCCCTTGAAATATATATAGATATTTGATCCAGATGACTTCCGATTGGTCAATTTTAAAATTATAGTATTTTTCTATTATTGTTGTGGCGCATTATCTTTAATAAATGAAGCAAGATATCAACATTTTCAACGTTTTCTTATTCTTTTATCGAGGAAAACTCGATTTCTAATTTTTCACTCCGACTCCATCTTTGTCTGAGACACGGCGTGGGATGAGAGTAACGGAGATAATAAGATGAATATACGTAATGACATATATGTTTTAACATATAACTGTTCCTTATAGGGAACAGTTCTGATAGGTTTGTTTTCAAAATTGGGTAAACTATTACGGAATCGTGATAATTGGTCAATTTTCGAAAACCCAGCGTGACTCTTTTATTCGGTATGTTAATGATAAATGAGTACTCTAAATAAAATAAGTATTTAGATCATCATTTTCCCTAATAAACAAAGAAAGATACGATTTTAGGAAATTTAGTGTATTATTTCTTGACTTTTAATTGGCCAATTAAAAAAAATTAATTTAATCTAATTAATTCAAAATACTAATAAAATTGATCGCGTGTTTACTTTTTAAAATCATTTATTTTGTTAAGCAAATTTACTATAAAAATTTATCTATTTTTTAAATGAATAATTTATATTGAATAATTTATATTGTTATAATTCCGCATTCAGTTCATGTAAATGGTGTTTAATAAAAATAAAATTATTTTTGAAATCGTTTTTTTTTTCGAGTTTTGACCTTGAAAATTATTTCGTCTCCAATTTTCGTGGTCATATTCGTAATCATCTTATCAAAATCGACATTTTAATTTTCTGTCACGTTGACGTTCCGTATACTTTCATCAGATCGATACTTCTAAACACACTGCAATCGCTGGATTGTTTCAATGAATTTCTTTTCAAAGAGTATCATGAATTTCGTTGTTACATTTTCTGACGTTATCATTCAATTGATGTTTATTACAAACGATTAATTTTCAACGGCTTCTCTATGGGAAATAGATAAATGAGTTTTCTCTCCTGATATCGAACTATTTGACAGTGTATATTTTTCTATAGAATTTTAATAAATAATTATTTTTCAGGAATTCAACGGATTTTTCTCACATTTAACAACAGTGTAATTATTTGGAAAATTATATCTGAACGATTCAATTTTCAATGGACTTTGATCATTGGATATTTTCAAATAAAATGATAATTTATATCGATTTTCAAACAAACGTTTTTACACCGTTTATCCAAAAATGCTTTTCTTTTTCATTAAAAAAAAAAAAGAAATACCTCATCGTTACCAAAATTAGACGCCCAAGATGACAATGGACCGACCATAACGACTGGACGGATTTATTTATGTATGAAAAAAAAATTGTACCAAAGTGGAGACATTGCAATACAGCATGCCTTATTATAACTCGGTGTATATAGCTTATTCATTGCGAAGGAAGTGCACGGCCTCAGCAATACTCCTTTCGAGCTCTGCAAGCCTATTGATTCCTGATACCAGCCGATGTAAATAGAATAGAAAAGCCAGTGCCAGGCGCAGGCATCGGAGGAGTATAGTTGCACGGTAAGGCAAAAGGGCCATCTTATTCTTTTTTGCCAAGTTACAAGCTCCCCACCATCGTTGCTTGTTCTTGCGATATCCTGAATGACACTCTCCCACGCCCGGATGGACGCGAATCCATCCATCGAGAAACTATATATATATATATATAGAGGAAGAGTCCGAGATGCACGAGATATACTCGCGATAGGAGGTGAAGGCACGGAAGGGAGAGCACACTTTCATCTCTTGGACCGTAGCCGCTGTTGGCATTGTAACGACCGGCCGGCCTATAGCGATCCAAAGGCCGTTCGGTGATCGTGTAAACAACATCATTATTGTTATATAAACCATTGATCCATTATAATAACTTGTATAGGGCATGCCCTAGTAGAAAATGAGTCCAGTTTTTGGCTAGTTTCTATCCAGTTTGCTTTTTTTCCCATGTTAACGGTATAGGGTAACTGGGCAGTGTAACAGAAAACTGGGCATAGCAGAATAAGTAGGTATGATATTTAACGCGTCGAGGTAATGAGTGGATACATCCTAGAATACTCCATCCTTGTCTGAGACACGGAGTGGGATGATGAGAGAAAAGGAGATAATAAGATGAATATACGTAATGATGTAGGGAACAGTTCTGATAGGTTTGTTTTCAAAATTGGGTAAACTATTACGGAATCGTGATAACAATGGAGAATGATGTACGGACAGACTTATAAGTGCTAAATATCTATAAGAGCTCTGCGGTGAAGAACTTCTAATTGCTTAAAATCTGGAACTGCATGTGGCAGAATTAGTCTCAGTGTACTAGATACGCTATAAACAGTGGATCTTTGAAGTCTTTAGTGTCACTTTGAATGAAAACATATCGCACATAACCATTCCAAGATCGTATGCTTCCTAACTCTAGACAGCACATAAGATATCTTAAATTCAAATGTATCAGTACGACGAGAATAAGACATAATTTTGCATAATGAATCTAAATCCCTCTGGAGCCTTGGGTGATGGCTGCGCATACAGGACATCTGTCTCTGGATATCCTAAGGAGTTCTTCAGTACCTGTATACCCATTGCATACAGGTCCTGATGTTATTCCCATTATTGGCATAATCGATGGGTATATTTATTTTCTTTTACCATAAAGATTGGTCACGTCCATTAGCGAATAGCGCGCTTTAAGCATCAAGTGACTACAGGTCGTTATGTACTTATTCCTTAATTAAATGTCTCATTGAAATTGTAATTTTGCATCGCAGCGGCGTCTAGGCCAATCGGGTGTGATTTACGAGAATTGACTTTGAGGGTTTATTACAGATTTACAGCGTGTCCGCCCACTATGGGCGATCCGTTTTTCTGCGTTTCTGGGGAAGATTTACGTTTATTTCCATTCGAAATGACATTTTTACGGAACCTTTACGATGTGTCACGCAAATCCCACGACTGCGTTACATATATATACTCTTGTATATTGTCAGGATAGCGAACTGCCCGTTGTTTATAGCTGTCGTCGTTAGATGATAAATCCGTACACGACTCTGTAAGTGCGGAATATTTGTGCATACTGTTCTCTGCGTGACTTTGAATATTTTATGATTTATTCTTTCGTAAATGCTATTTTTTTTTGTTTTTTTTTTTAACGGGCCGAATAGAAAGCAGGAAGATAATAATGTTTCGTTACGTCGCGATTACTTTTCAGGCCCGGAAGCCTCGATTGTAAGTTGAGATTTTCCACACAAAGGTCGCTTTTGAAGGATTCCATTTCTGTCTGGGAAATTAATCTTCTCGTCATTTTTCTCGTCGTTTTTTTTTTGTAATCTTAATGGAATTGATACATTTTTCAATAATTATGTTCCTTACATTTCCGACGAGGGAATTTTGTAATGACTACTTTAAAACAATATTAATATACATTTCCCTAAATTTTTCCTAATACTTTATTAACCTATTAATGTCTGAATCTCTAAAAATGGTACAGAAAGTTTGAGTTAAAATATTTTAATGAAGTAAAAAATATCATTTTGTATCGTTTTTTAAAACATCATTTTTTTTATATGATTTTTTCATAGAAAACGAGCGTTCTTGTACAGAAAAAAATATGTTTATCATGCTAAAACGAATTACACACATGTCACGTATTTGTAATGATAATATATGGAGGTAGATATTTTTTCAAATTTATTCTTTAATTTAATAGTGGAAAAATATATACAAACATTTTTGTGAAACAAAACTAAGATACTAAAATAAGATATATCTGAATATAATTATATCTGAATCATACATCTGGATCATATATGATTATATCCGGATCATATATGTTCCAGATATGTTTATATATAATTGAGATATAATATATGAGCATATACATACACATATACTTATATCAGGTCAAAATCTATATATAATTATATATCTTTATATCTGGAATATATATATGATCCAGATATTTTTATTTATTTTATTTATTTAATTTATTTTAGAAGATATAATCATACATGATCCAGATATAATCATGTAAGATTCAGATATAATTTTATCTGATCCATTTTTTCCCGGGAAGATATATTAAACTTTAGAAATCTACATTTATTAATCATAATTTATTGGTATAAAATTCCCAATTTCGTAAATTTTAGTTTACTAAAAATATTAGATATTAGCATTAAGAATCTCGTAGATCGTTAAGGAAATTTTTGAAAAAGAAACGACAGATAATTCTAAAATTTCTTAGATTTTCCAGTTTTTTCTTTTTTTTTTTTTTCTTTAATATTTATTGAAAATTTACAGATTGGCTTTGCGGTGCCATTCGTGACTTACTGCAGACTCTCGTAACAAGTTTCTTTTCTTCTAAAGTAGAATTCTACCTAAAACAATTTTCTAAAATAGAATACCTACGTCACCTATGTAAAAAATAGCATATTCAAAATCATTCAAACGTTTTTTTCAAAAATGTCTAATTTGCCATTTTTTACTTTGTAGGTTAGGTCTACTTTAGGGCCCCCTTATAAGAAATTGTACCCAATTCACATTCGATTTTTCTGTACGGCAGTTATGCACATTTTTTAGTATTTTTCCATATTTTGAACTGGGATTTTAACTTTTTATTGAAGTTAACCTTATTGTCCTTATCCAGCAGTCGCAAATGGATAAAAAAGTATTGAAATGCATTTATTTAGGAGTCTTTGAATTTTTACATTTTTTTTTTTTTTAATATAGTGTGTAAAATTCACTATTTTCCAAACGAGTGGCATATATATAGTAACTTTCATTCTAATAAATGAAGAGAGAACATAATTATGTTGTTGTCAATAAATAGTTTCATTACCTCAATAAAATTCAGATAGGCTATAACCAGAGTTAAATATTTCATCGTTAACAGGTAATTGTGTGTATTTATAGTTAATGTTACAACTTTTTATTCCATCAGTGTAGGTAAAATAAGTTTGATGAACATTATATATGCCTAGTAGTGTATATAGGTATATATAATACCTAATGTGTAATGCCAATAAAGTGTAAAGTCAATTTATCGCTTACCTTTCTGATGAGAAGAGTATATACGTACCGACACGTTACAAATGAAGAGAAATTCCATAGATTGTTCAGAAAATACGTCTGAAATGATTCGTCGTAATCAATTAGTCGTGAACAATTCACGCATTGCGTGGATCTGGATACATAATGGCGAAATGCATCGTGCATTTTCGATCTAACCTAATCTTGCAGTATCTTCCTCTTCATCGACAGGTTTCCCTGCCTTTAATTCCCACGGGAAATTTTCCTACCTATATAGGAAATTGGTCTAGGACCAGACGCGCATCTATGTGAATTTCACATGGGAAATGTACAAAATTGTGCGCTTAGTTAGTGTAAACATGTATTTTGGAATTCATACACTTTTCTTTGGATAAGCTGGTGATTCCAAAAGGAGAAGACGAGTTACACCAAATGATCATGAAAACTTATTTCTTACGTGTGGTAGAAAGGTAGAGATAGTTTTGGAAGGAGAAAAAGATTTTTTCTCGTATTATTATAGATCATACAACATGACCAAAATGTCAAACATATGTAGTTTCCAATTTGTCGACAAATCGTCATTCTACCAAAAAAACCAACAAATTATTATTCTGTCATGTCAAATATGATCAGTTTCAAATCTGTATACCATCATTTCCCCAGTCTGTATCGTAACCAATTCTGCACCAACCTGTCACGTGGACCATATCATTCCCAAGCGACACAAAATGTCTGTATAGTTTTTTAAACATTTCAGAAACGTCTTATAAACATCGCAGACATGAATCGTTTCAAAAACGTTACGGACATTTGGCGCCGGTTGGGTTGTCAACCAGTTGAGTGACAACCCTGGTGAAAATGACCGCCAATTTACACTTCGCTGACAGTTCAATTGCTAGTTAACTGTGCTTTAAGTGTTATAAGACTGTAACATAAGTGTAAGTTGGCGCATTTTTACTCTTCCCGCACAGTTCGATTTTCACCAGGTAAACGTCATTTCTGATGTTTTTCATATTATATTCGCTAACAATTGCTGATGTTTATCAGAGACGAGCAACTCATCGCCAAGTCATTTCGCCGCAAACTTAATAAGAAGCTTGTTCAAAAAATGATATTTCTGGTTAACGGAAGCTCCTCGAGCGGGTGCGAACTGTTTCAGGCAAACCAATAAGTTCCAGTTTCAGTCTCAGAGGGAGAGAAGTGATCATCAGGCGAGCGGCCGAGCTGTGTCTAGGCCATCAGGAGGCGAGGTGGGCGGATGGATGGATGGATGGATGGATGGGTGGGTGGGTGGATTGGTTGGGTGATCGGGGACTTGCGTGAAAGGGTGACGGGATGGACCACGGAGGGTGCGAGAGCAGTGAAGGGCAAGGAGGTTCGTGGGTGGGGGGAAGAGGATCGCAGCATGAGATTTGCACGCCGGTCCGTTTGTTCGTCAGTATCGTGCCGCGACTCCTTCGCGCCGCGTTGTATTCGTGCCGTTCACTCCTTTACCTGGTACACCTGTGCGCACTCTTCGGTGCAGTAGGTTCCCACAAGATGCGCGCGTAATCTGTTTTGCCTGACGAATAAATTGGAGAAAACTGCCACGCCAGAAGTGTTGTTGTTGTTGTTGTTTCTTTTTTTTTTCACTCTATAAATTCCTCAGGCCGGAAAATTCAGGCGTTTCAATCTTGTATGAAAGTCTTGGATCTTACGGGACAGCGGAAGTAGCGGCAGCGGCTTGGTACGTACGATGCAAGTCTATATACTCTACTGTGTTTTGAAGCGAACTTTGCGACTCTAAAAGTCAAGAAATTTTCGCATTTAACGAGTACATAATGAACATTTATACCAAAAGAGAATTCATCTAAGATAATCGCGGTAAATTCTAGAATTCTACAGAAAGAATTTACCTGTATTTAAGGAATAGGTTCTTGGAATAGATTTCGAGGAATAGAATTCGAGGAATAGAATTCGAGGAATAAAATTCGACGATCGGAATTCGTCGAAAAGAATGCAACGAGTGGAATTCTGTGAATAGAATTCATCGAACAGAATTCGGTGCCTTATACTAGAATTTCGATGTTGACAAGTTCGAAATAGACTCGAAACTTTTACGATAGGAACTTGACTTAACTTACGGTAACCTACCGGTACGCTCTTCTACGTCAACAATTGTATCGGGTACACGTGTGTACGAATCGAGTGAACTTTAAATTCGACGAATTCTTTAAAACTTTAGTCGGATTTTTTAAATTGTTACACTTTTTTTTGCATGACGGAATCGTACGGTAATTTACAAGATTTAGTCCATCATAAGTAATTAATTTTAATTGTTTATGAAGAGAATAATTAAAATTAGTTATTTATGAAGTGATTCTTTGGAAAACACATTTTCAAACGATTTATTCCATGAATAGTTTTTAAAGAATTGTTTTTGGCGAAATATGATCTAAGAATTCTTCGCTGAACGTTTTGAAATTCCACAAATTACGTTTAGCGCCTAGTTTCGGAGAATCGTTTCCGATAAATAGAGTGAAATGCTATTTGTCGAATTCTTCACGATGAATTGCGAAAGACTTTGCGATTTCGGGTTTTGACGAATTGTTACTCGACTATTGATTTCTTCATCCTAGTCTTGAAGAGTTATTAGCTTCGAAATTCTTTCGTAACTTTACTAAAAATTACTTTCATTAATAATTCATTGAAGGATTTTTTGTTTAGTTTAGGAATTTCCAAAAAAATAGTCATTAACAAAAAAATAAAAATACTTGTATTGAACGAAGCATTTGATTGATTGGAATAATCTGAAAATTTTCAGGTTTTTCTAAGAAAAATACTTTTGAAAATAATTGAATAAAAAGCGGAACTATATAAGCGGGAATATTTTGTAAATTCTGGGTAATTGACATTTAATACGCGCAATTTGTTTACGTTTAACACGATTTTAAGTGAGAGTTATGTTACGACGGGAAAGTTGAATGGGAGGATGAAGCTTACGTCGCTCTTAGAATCACGAGATTCTCGAGAGAAGAATAGAGAACTTTATCCAATGCAATTTCTAAATGCACTATAGTTTAAATCGTTTCTTTACACTTTTTTTGTTGTTGTCATTGTGTCTTTCTTACTCCAACATAGCCATTAAAAATTACATTAATTTCATATTCTATCCGCAGAATTAATACTGTAATATAGTCCACTAATAAATTCGTATCTCATATAATGTGCAATAATAATCTAATTAAAAAAAGTATTCTTAGAAAAGTACGGCCACCTTATGCCAATCGTGGAAAAACAATAATTGAAATAATAATAAATAATCTAAGCATTATTTATATTATGACACGTCATGAAATAATTAAGAACAATTTAAAATGCATATATATATATATAGTTGCTCGGAATTAAAAATTGGCAAAAGTAATATTTGCCACAAATTAAAGTCGAGTTGATTCAAAACTTGGAAACATTGGAAAGAGAGAAATTAAATGTAGTGCGGAGAAATAATTGGGTCTGCATTCGAGACATTTAAATGAGTTTTTCGCGCGTTTGATTGTTCATAAACACTTTCGTTACTTTTCGCATAGAGAGATGCACGCGGCACGTATTTTGGAATGAAATAAACATAGAATAGGGAACATAGACGTAGATGAGTGTACTTTAATGACGCTCTATATAATTAGATGCTACAATTAGAGGGCCGTGAGAAAGAGGAATTGCGCCGGGTATATATGTGTAAGGATTCTTCCGAATACCTTGCCGAGTAATTGGAGCAACGATATACACTGAAATAAAAGTGTGTATTTTCGCGAAGGTCATTTTTACTCAACATTTTTTTTATTCGTTATTTGCAGTGATAAGATACTGTAATATACATATAACGCCATCACAGTTGTCACTGATGGTGCTCATGACACATAAATAAAAGTAAAATAAGCATACACCCACAGTTTATCAAGAAAATCGACGATTTGTCGTCTGGAATTCGTTGAATGTCTCTCGATCAATAGAGTTTATCGAATAATCCTGTATTTGTAAAATTGCAGTCATCAAACAGGAGTTAGACGAATAGATTTCGACCAAGAGAGTTCGTATTGAATCGATGGCTGCAATTCGATGATTAAGTGTGACGAATGGCAATCCACGAATTAAAATCGACGTATAGTTTCTACGGATCAAGGAAGATAAATCATTTCACTGGGGCAAAATTCCAATTGAAATTGACAATGAACAAAAATAATAAACGATTAGCACATATTAATAATGAAGAAGCCAAATTTCAAGAACATAATTTTGAATGACGACAATTCGATGAACGAAATATTCGGCGAACGATATTCGACCAATGAAATTCATCGACTAAAAAAAAAAGAAATATTACAAAATGTTCACAAAATGTGTAAACACAATAACGAATTAAAATATTTAAATATTATTGCATAATTTTATACTGCTGATCTTGAAAGAAATATTTAAAGACTACAAAAGTCCATAATCCAAAAACATAATTGAAATAAGATCCAAAAAGGCCAAAATGATTTTTTTCTCTTAGAACAATGCATTTCGCAAATCGCCGGAATCGCAAAGTCAATTATGGTAATTGCTGCTACCGGATACAGTGGCAATCTGTGTTATATTTGTGGAAATACGGGGTGCGCAATTAATTCGGACATTATAGTACAGGCGGAACAATTCATATACGGGAAGCCCTAATGTGCGTTACTTTGATTTATGGTCAGTCGGCGAAAATGATTAAGCGCTGTACTATATAGATTATCGAATATATACATATATATGTGTATACATGCACGAGGCAACGCGTAGCTGCGGTCTTCCCAGCCTGACGAATAACGGAATTGTACTACTGACAATCCCGAAGCGTCACACGAGCGGTCAACGTAACGTACGAACAATGAAGAGAGTACTGATAAGAGTGACAAAATGGTCAAATCAATCTTATCGCCGTGCATCGACTTGCCCGGTTGATTTTTGCCCTGTAAAACGGGCGAGAGTGAAAGCGAAAGTGGTAAAAGTTCATTCAATTCCTAAGTACAACTTTTACTACATTTTTTCTGTTTTTTTCTTTTTCGTTTTTAAATTATTTTCTTGCAATGTAATATCGTACACAAATACACAATTCATCCTTTACAAGTGCAAGTGAATTTCAGCTAGCCTTGAAGACATTTACGATTATAAGGAACGCGCGGCTATTTCGGAATGGGACGGATGATTACGATCGGGTGCGAAACTGAAACACCGGAACACGATTTCTTAACTGGGCGATAAAAGAAATCGGCGATCTTGTTTCGACAAGTTTACCCTAGTAGACTGCGAGGAGATGATGACGAATGAGACCTGGGCAAAAATTGGGCAACGATTCCTCGCGTATACGAAACGAGAGTCACGTTTGACCCATTTTTTTTTCTCTCGTGGGCGGGAAAGAGATCAATTCTCACCTCTTTATACGTTCTCTCTTCCGACATTTTGTATAATGATTTCACACGATGTCGATGCTACAATTAAAGCTGTAATAAGGGGCAAACAACAAGTCCGCAATCGCAATCGAGTACGTTTGATTTATCAGGCGCAAAACTCGACTTTGCGTACACCCGTGCGAACAATGAAAAATTTATGAAAAAATGTTTAAAACAAATTGATATAATCAAATATTGGTTGTGCGCCAGCTGTGATAAAAAATAACACATATTGCATGCGGAAAATGTCATTTTGCGCCCTAGACGCGAAAAGTACCATTTTATTACCAGTCATTGAAATTGTATTATGATTCTCGTACTCGATTTTATATTCTTTATTGCAATCCTGTTTAGGACTTGCAAAATAATATTTTTGATTTAATCACATATTATCAATACATCAATAAATTATAGCGTTTTTATGGCTGCTGATGTTATTTCTATTCACTATGAAATATGATTTCAATTTATAAAAAATAGAATTGATTGTTTTTTTTTTGTTCGAATTCGATTTTGTATGACAATTGATTTCTGAGGAATAAACGCATTATAAAATGAATAAAAAAATCTTAATAAGCAATAATTATTTTGTATATTCTTGCAATGCATTTCGCGACCGTTAATCCAGACGCTTCAAGTTTGCGACGTCGGGTCGCTTTTATGGTTGTTCATTCTTATCGTCTCTATTATTACAGTGTTCTTCTTTTTCATTTTTATTTTTTAAGAAGAATATTTCATCACGTTTACACGTCCCTCTTTTTCATTCCGCTGCGAATGCATTTTTTAACATTACACATTATACATTTCTGCATTTATTTCGGAAAATGTTTTGTTTCGTCTCCGGCATACAGATAACTCTTTTAAATTCTGCCTTTTCTTTATTTCTACGTTTTTAAAAAAATCTTTTTTTAATATTTATAATTTTTTTACTATTTTCTTTTACTATTTATAATTTTTTTCTCATAGGAAGACAAAAATAAAGATTCAATTCGTTCGCCTCATTTTCATCAGCCTTTGCTCGTTTAAAACAATGAATGTTTTCATTTCGATGATAAATGAGGGATCGTAATCGCACGCGCTTCCGGTTTTATTCGTTTGTCTCTACCTCCGTTTGAACTTTGCGTTTGTGCTATAGTATAGTAGGGTGAAAAGCTCGTTTCGAAATTCTGTTGTATCATGCGGAAAGTTGATTAATAACTTTCAATTTTCAATGTCTGTGGAATTATTTTCTGTTTAGCTTACCGTACCAGTAATGTAGAGTAGCTTCGCAAAAACGCGTATCCAATGCAATTAGCAAATTATAAAGTTTAATATTTTTATTCATATTGTGTGTATTTGTATAAAAAAGCCTCGCTAATTAATCCATTTTATTGATATTTAATTAATTAAATAGTTATTCAATACCGTAACAGAATTTATGGTACGTGTGACGTAAAGTCCCATTTTGCGCCCGCGAACATTGACATTGTCCTGTTTTTCTTCCTTTCCTTCAATGTTTTTTTTTATGTTCTCTAATCGGTGTTTCTCGTTTTTTTCGATTTGTCCTGTGAATTCTTTCATTTTGCTCCTACGTGTCTGCAAAAATGTATTTTGCACCCCAAAAACGAAGCGCAAAATGACATTTTATACCTCTATATTGTTATTGATAATTGAATCCAGTAACGATAATAATTTTACTTCAATAATTATTAAATTGAATTGAACAAATTGAGCTTTTCTATAAAATTTCTTCGTCTATAAGTCGAGACGCTTTTAAAAAAATTGTTTTTCATTCTAGTTTTTTCTTAAATATTTTTTACGTGTACTAATTAAGTTCTACTCAAATAAAAAGATAACAACGACAAATAACGTGAAATAAGCTGGACAGTTTGTACAAGATTATCATATTAATAACCCAAGATTAATTAGAAGCCGAGACTATCTTATTGTTGTAGAGGTGAAATGTTTTACGACGCGATGAAAAAGCTCGAAAAGTATTACGCATCTCTCATGACTTGAATTCTCCCTGCTTTTAACGCGTGTCGTCTTGAAGCGCGCCGAAAGCACTACTTTACCGGGTTCATTATCAAACCCAACGCCTAGTTTTTTACCTCTATCAATTTCTCCCGATGTAAGTAACTTTTATTCTCTTCTTTAGGGGAACAGGTGGGGGGGGGGGGAGTCTTTGTGCTTCTCCCTCTCAGTCTTTCGTTGTTTTTCTCGCATTCAGTAGGAGCTTTTTTCCCTCCCGATGCCATTTTCTCCCCGTTGGCTCGTGCGTTTTTGCTTTGCTCACTTTATCGCCGCTCTCGCTCCTTCTTTCTTTTGTATATATAGACCGTCCATTGTTTCTTTTTGTATTTTCGGCTTTTATATCCCTTCTTCTTCTTCGTTGACTTTTTTTCGCGCTACGTTCCGTTTCATTAGTTTTCGAGTTCGCTGCGCGCTAGAAAATTCTCTGAGCTTTTAAGCACGAAAAGCTTCGCGCGTTAACCCCGTTGAAAATTGCACCGTCGCGGTTGCGTTCGTCTTGCTTTTTAAAATGTTGCCTACATTTCAGCTTCTACATTTCTTATCAAGTATGATTATACATAACGAGAAATTCTTCATAAATTTTTCCTTATATATATGCATATATATATATAAATATAAATATAATTATTCACATTAATTATTTGTCTTTTGAATTTTACATGCAGGTAATTTTGGCACTTTAATGGTTCCATTTATATATGGGGCATTCTGTCTCAACCGGACGGAT
Organism: Trichopria nigra; assembly: GCA_030522945.1. Taxonomy (NCBI): domain Eukaryota; kingdom Metazoa; phylum Arthropoda; class Insecta; order Hymenoptera; family Diapriidae; genus Trichopria; species Trichopria nigra. The sequence continues at coordinate 9,719 of JAPYZR010000165.1, read as the reverse complement.
GAAAAAATTTTTCTTAAAAATGCATCGTACTTAAAATATTAATTGAGGTTAAAAATTATGAAAGCAATGAGTACTCTTTTTTTAATAAAGCAGAAATACTGAAATATCACTGTTTTACAGTGGACCGAAATAATATTGTTTTATTTCATTTTATTTGCGCCTATCGGACAATGTAAAAAATAACAATCGTCAATTTACAATTTTATATTAGAATTTTCATTTCAATACCAAATTTATTAAAATTTCTACATATGAGTAGGCGCCCATGCGATTATTATGCGTTAAAAATTACCAAATATTTTTCAGTTAAATTGAAGTGACACACACGATATAAATTTCTGTTCAATTTATCTTCGAATTTAGAGTTTTCATACATACATATATACGTAGAAAAATGTATATATATAGGTGCATTGAACGATTGAAATGTGTATTGAAAAATATTACGTCACCACATATACATACATATTTACATTTTTGCAGTTTCGTATGAGATTTCGTGCGAATATATATGTATATAACTGTAAATCGAAATTTCAGACTTTCTAAAAACGGTTTTTCAAAATGTTTTCATGAAAATAAAACATATATATACAAGGCCGTGCTTCAAAACAATTCACGATAGAAAAGATAATCTTTTTATTGAGAATTTATCCATGAAAACATTTTCAAAATCCTTTACAGATAGTCCAATATATTTGTATATTATTGCTGAGTAATACCGTGTATTGGCATATTCAAAATGCTGCTTATAATAATAAGCTATATACGTGTCATTATCTCTATAGTTATGCAGAGCACGTACGGAGTGGTAATTAACGCGACGTCAAATGGATGCAAACAGCAAGGCGTTAAAATATAGGTATATATAGTATAGTCGACATAATCCAGCTTGAAAACAATTGTTTACTCAGTGCCGGTTGAACGACGGCAGGACCAATATGCATTCATCGGTCAAATAATTGATTCGATAAATATCCATTTGCGCTTAATTAAAGCGGGAATCATCGACAAACTCGAATAATTGGAATCAACGACGTACCACAGTGAAATCGCCGGGGCTTTTCGAGTTGAATCTGTTCATTACTGTCCGGTGATTAACGCCGTTCTGCTCCAGGGTGTGATTGCGTTTGAAGCACATCCCGCGGTTTGGTTCATAGGAATTTATTTTCACACCATCGACTGTACAGGGGGGTTCATGCTCGTCGTCGTTCTGTTGATGAAATTGATGGCATATATATGTAATTGACCGATTATATACCGATTATTATATATCAAATGAAATTATATATATGTAAAAATTACATGTGTACATTTTTCTATCGACGATTCCTGTACAGAAATTATAAATTAGTAGTAGGTTGTGTTACATCTTTGACAACCCTAATGGAAATTAATCGTAGCGCTGTATCGATTCCATCTAGATTACCAAGAATAATACCGATTCTAAACTGGAAAACTATATAGCCCCAAAATGTCTTGTAGACGCCTAAGTATATATATAGGGCCATGATAACAATGGATGTACATGATCTAAGTAGAATCTGCCTAATTTTTATCCAGGAAAAACTTCACAGATTAAAAGCCATGAAAAACTGCTCACTCACGTAATTTATTAACGAGATTTATTTGTAGCTCTTGTTCTTGTTCATCGGTATTGTCATCACTATCATCGTTATCATATCATTATCATAATCATTATTATATCGCAGCCATTAATTATATCACTGTCAGTAATTCCATCATCTCAAAATTCTTCACTTCCTTCTCTTTCCTGCTCCTGACATTCTTCGTTGCTAATACTATCGACATTAATCCAAATTTTATTTCCTAATACCTCTAATACATGCAATTTAGCAAATGGTTCATATTTATTATTATTAAAGTTATTTTCAAAAAATATCGTGCTGTTAAATTATTTATCACTTTTAATTGTGCTTTATGTTTTCATTTACGAAATGGTGTACACGTTCTTTTTTCACATATCCGCGATTTTAATGGACTACTTCATTTTAACCTAAAAAAGAATTTGTTATAAAACTAGTCATATACCTGGTTTGATTTTCTAGACAAAAGCGATATAGAAACGAGACGGAATTTACGACGGATTTTAAGGTGGTTTTCCGATATAGGACCTTTACAATAAACCGGAAGGCTACAATACAGACTAATTAATGCGCGATCGCCACAAATATCGTGTCAATTAATTTATTAATTAATGGTCGAATAGGAGTAGTAGATAGGTGACCTACTGCGTCTCTTTGTCTTATAAGCTGCCGTGACTTTTCATACAATTTTAATGAATGTATTATCGGAGGTAATTCGAACTTCAGTAAAGGGTATATACGAAGATCTACGGTGCTTCGCTTTTGATGTTAACGACAACATCTTTCTGTACTAAAGGCGACGAAGATGTTACCGACAAAAGGATAATTATCAAAAGTATCAAGGAACATAAGGCTGTACTTCAGTCTAAGATCCAGTCAAAGGTCCATGCTAAGATCAGGACATGCTGCTAAGATGTCTTGTCTTTCATCTTATATACAATAGAAACACTTGAAAAGCTTTCCGTTGACACCTTGTAAGCTGCTTTGTGTAATTAAAACAAAAAAAAGAAAGAAATAAATAAATGCAACGATCCAAGAAAAATAATAACATTAAATGTAATACGGTATTTGCGACATATGAAATTCTGATATATGAAAAACTGCAAATTTTTATATTATATAACACGTAGGTGATCCACTAATAGTTCATTTTGTACTATATAAATGATGGAACTAGCAACAGAGACCCAAAAAGTTTATTATGTCCTGTACATAACCTCAAATATCTGAAAATCCTGATATGATAGGTCAATTCTGTTCGGAAAAATACGTCAGAATTGACATGTAGCTATCCAACAATAAAACCGTGTTCGCCTGTGGATTTGGTCTTGTTGTAAATTGCTATCAATTGTATATTTTAAAAAATTAACAAATCTTTTGAAAGCATTATTGTTATAATTAATTGAAAATTAACTAACATTACAAATAGTTACAAGTAAATTATTACATTATAAAGGAATTTAAAAAAGAAAAATGTCAAATCTCGTATTCATCGATCATCATAATTTGGTTAATTGACAATGCAAGAAAAAGACGATGAAATCTGCAACGTTCTGGTTAAACGTCAGATTAATACGGTATTTAAATGTACTTAAATCGCGGTAGTTTTAAAATGCAATTACCGCGGCTGCGCACTTGGTAAATATCAGTAATTAGCATCACAACGGTGAAATGTGCCTTGCGCGAAAATGAGTGTATACGTACGAAGTGCTGTTCCGCTATATGCTATCAGCATTGTTACGCCATGAAAAACCAAAGAAAGTCCATGACGAGGGCCACGATTGTCGTCCTATGGCATACCACACTTAATGAAGCATACGTTACGCTTTATATATATACACTACACACAATGGAACGCCCTTCAACCTCCTAATCTGCATAAATCCTGAATACATTATTGTCCGTACCTTCGAGAATCCCCCCAGCAGTGGAAACATTTTGTGAATTCTATAACGTATACTGAAGGATTGTCGTCTACAATTCTTTTATCATTGTTTATTCACTTATTTATTATAATTAAAAAAATAAATTAAAAAAATCATTGTTTGTAGAAATATATTTTAATATTAATTGTAAATGTACTTTGAGAATTCCAATAGTTTATTTCTTTATGTTTAATCGATTAATTTATTTATTACGTTTAATGAAATGATAATCAATTTTCTATACATTTCTTGCACATTGTTTACTCCTTAGAATAAATCTCGGGCTATTTTTGTACATCTTTTTTTAAGGCCAATAACCAAACTATCCGGAAAAGGGTGAAATCAAATTAACTTTTTTCTCTTAAGATAATTAAGTCTTACTTTTAGAATGATAAAAAGCTCACTCTTATAGCTGGAACTTCACAACGTAAGATTATAACGAAAAGATGCTTATTATGTTTAGATATTTTTGTCAAGGTTTTTTTTATTTTATTTTATATTATTTAATTTTAACAATTTGTTCTTTATTAATATTTGTTTACTTAACAACACGTTTTATTTACATTTGTATAGGTTTTCATATGTTTGCTAAGCTTGACATCTCTTGAAAAATGAAATAGTTGAATCGATCTATACCCAATTTGTTAACTCTAGTATTTAAGTAGTAAAATCTACCGAAAATGACTGTTGTACTAAATATAATAAACTATAATACTATGTTATAGTATTTAGTTAGTAGTTCCAACTGTTTCCGTGTTTCTAGGTAGACACTGAAAAAAGGGTTGTCTCCCTGAAAAAAAAAAATGTTATTTTCAAGTAGATGTTTATTTGAATAGTAGCAAGTAAACATTTACTTGAATTAAGAAAAGATTTTCTTGAATTAAGCAAGATTTACTAAAAGGAAAGAAACATTTTCTTAATTCAAGTATATATATTTACTCGAATATACAGTATATATATATATAGGAAAAAAAGTATATGGTTAAGGCCAACGCATATACTATAGTTGAAAAAATTTTTCTCGCATGATTAACGCAATCATTTCGATAACTGGTATACAATCATAGAATATTTGTTGCTCTACACCGAAAGAAAAATTTGTATATGCAAGTAAATTTTTGTTAATATTAATAAATATATTATAGCGATTTTTAATATCTTAATCCACGTGTATTTTAAGCTATAGACGAAAAAAGACAGTATGGATGTGGAATTAATTTTCTTTATATCAGGTAAGCGATATAACTCGATTTCCGGTACGAAAGGATACCTGATGTGCTTTATTCTATTTTGTAGACTATCGTGATTCAATATCTCGAGAATATTCGTGATTTTCGTCCCGTAGTTTAATAATACGTAGTTTCATATTTGATTTTTAAGTGGCATAGAACCGGACATTGGAATACATTTTTAATAAATTTTCAAAATTTTCCCGACGAATAAAGCGATCAGTTCCGGTTCTTCGTAAATATTTGATGTGAACGAAAACGTTTTCGTTCCGTGCAATGGGATTGTTTCATTCCTTCATGAAAACGGAATATGTCATACAACTTTCATTCCTTTCTTACCTTCAAAATTTCTTGGGGTAAAAATTGAGATACTCTTTTAACAGAGTGAATTCTTCACTCTTTCTACGCAGGCTATTATATATATAAAATTGATAATAAATGTATAAAAAAATACAACATTTCTAGAAAAAAAAAAATGAATTATTGTCTACGATATATTTATACATTATTATTATACCCTATGTGTATATACAAAAAACGAAGACACGTTGAAATTCAGTCGTTTGACTGCATATCATTTCACAAAATTCACGTAAAATTTCCCTACTTATATTTCCGAATAAACTATGCGGACTTTGCGCAGCAGCAGGGACTTTAGGTCGTATTTCCATTCCATCCCAGAAGTGATTCGGCATTTAATAGCGCTCGTAAAACGACAATGTCATATGTGAAATCTGACATATCAATGAGACGATAAGCCGTGACAAATATATAGTAAGGGAAAATCTCCTTATATCGACGGACCTTTTCCATGCATTATACTAGACAAACATTTTACTGAGGGAAATCACGTGATATATTTCTACTTTATTTACTTTTCACTTAGAAGTGCTTGTAAAATACTCTCATCGTTAAACATTTTTAAATATAAAATACTAATTTTGTTTTATAAATAAAGTCCCACTGTTAAAAGGACTGTAAAAAATTAAAAATAATATACTATATATTACTTGGTCGTCATCGACGTCATTAATCTTAGAATATCTGTAAAATCTCACGAAAAGTATTTAGTTCGATTTTAAGTTCACGTGACCAAAGTCAATAATCGCAAAAGCTCGGTGGACTACTCACAAAGGTTACAATTTTGTATACATATAGTAAATGCAAAGAATTTGTTTCAATAGAAAATAATAAAAACACATTTTACAAAAATCCCCCCCCCCCTCTCTCGCTCTCTTGCTATCTAACTATTTTAATTACTTTGATATTGCATTGTGTACAATCGAACAGAGTTGAGATCACGCCGAAGATTGGTAATCTTGTTACGCAGCGATGGGTTTTGTGACCGACGTGCAAATAATTTAGGGTACATGATACGTGCACCGAATCTAAAGCCAAATTCAATTAGTCCTGCAAGAGAGACCCAATTTATGGAGTCAATAATGAAAGCTTCACAAACCCCTCTTATTACATAAATTACTTCATGTATATATTTAACATGTTTTTAAATTTTCTTAATTTTCTACAACAATAAAATTATTTTTATTAAATTCAACAAGCTTAAATTAAGGCCCTATTATATTTAGCATCCATCCATTACGTGACGCGTTTTTCAATAAAAACCTTAAAAAACAACCGGTGTGAAAATAGACGCACCGGTAGTCTCTCAGACTGAATGTAATAAAAGTTGAAAATCATTTGCTATTTTCGACTATTTGCCTCGTGTATAAATGTGAATAAGTCGAAACCAAGTCATCAGTCATTAAATTGGAACCTGCCATGTCTGGCTTCAATTAATGTTTGACTTTGATCGAAATTTCCCTTAAAAAATAATAGAGTTTCAGTATACTATAGATAGAGGAGTGATATTTTCTCGGTAGATTTGAAATTCATGTTTGACAGATTGCTCTAACGTCTGATGTTACACTTATGTTTTTAACAAAATCAAAGTGCCAATTAATGTCGTATAAGATTACTGCACGACCTTGCGGCCTTTGGCCACATTCAGTGGCACGGAGTTGACCCTACTTATAAGAAGTATGAGTAAACGCCATGTGAAATTCTCTATTAATTCATAGCAATCATAAATATCAATCATAAAAACTGACATTGATCAAAATATTAATACTGAACTTAAGACTTGATGCGATTTTTTATTTATTTATTTTTTTTTTTTACTAGAGGAAAAATTGTCGAATTGGTACTTTCACGTGGAAGATTTGAAGGAGCATAATTTGTTCAGTGGCAATTACTCGGTTCGGAACGTCTCGGAGGGATTCACCGGTTGACGGTTGTATTAGAACTCGTTAGGTTATTATCTGAGAACGGAAGTATAAGAACTTCCAATTACGGTGACCGGTAGCTAGAGGTCCAACGGAGTCGACTACTATCCTTCCAAAGTAAACCTACAATTATAGGTACTGGCTTCGCCAACTGCTCTGATGGGCTTCGGGTATACTCTCGTCTAATCAAATGTACTTAGCATTTATATATGTATATATCACGAGAAAAATCATGGTTACATAAAAAAGATTACAATTTTCGATTTTAAATTGTGACCAATTAATTAGTGACGTGTAGATATATGATGGATATTCGACAGTGTGCTGAAAACCTTAGAGTCGCACGTCTTCAAAATTTATCCAAGTAGTATAGAGCTTATTTTGGATATGATTTTTTTATAAGATAACTCGACTGTTTTATTCGAGCATTGACTTTTATTACAAAAATTTTAAATTTGGCAATTTTCAATCGAATTCTTTGGGTATATCTCGTCACTTCCGGTCCGGCAATTGGCCGCGTTCCAACCGTTGACCTTCTTATACGTTTCCAGTAGCCCGGCAACGAAAGAAAATGGCCGAGAATGGCGGAAAAAAGGAACGAACGTACGAAGAACAATGAAGTGAACAGGCGAAAGATTCTTGGCGAGGTATAAGATGCGGAAGGCGAACCGCGATAAATGATGGCCTTAAGGAAAATCGACAAACGGAAGAGGCCAGTTGAGTGCATAGTTGAGCAAAGATCGATTTGAGAGTCAGCTTAGCGAACTCGTACAATTAACCTTTTTCAAAGAAAATTCGGATTCGCTCCAATTATTCGGCCATATATATATATACCTTTTGAAAAATCCTCTCGTGTGCCATTAAAAGCAACCACTTTATACTTTTTGATGGAAATTCTCGTAGTTTCTCGCATGTGAAAATAATTCGACATTTTCATTTATTATTGTTAGCAACGAGTGAACATTTCGATCTTTCATCGTCATTAATCAATACTTCCATAAATTACGTTATTTATACAGAAGTGTATTTTTCCTGCAACTGACCCTCGTTGTCTTCGTTTTTAAGACTGCGCGTTTCAACAGTGTTTAATATTCTCGATGATTTACACAAACACTGGTAGTACTTCCAAGCAATGTCTGATTACCATTGTTTACGAGCGCGATTTGCAGAAATGACGAAACATGACGAATCGTCATTAAAGCAGTACGAAGCTCGTTATGCTGCCAATAAAAAAAAAAAAAAACAAATGTCGACTGGCAATTTCTGAAGATGCTTCCCTCCTGTTATTCCTGTACGGCGGGTATCAAAGGGCAAAGTGGCCAGATTCGTAAAACGTGCTCGTTACTTGGTATAATGATTGAGATTCGCCAAGTTTTCTTCTCGCTTTTCGTCTCTTCGTTAGGATTGCGTAACGAAAAGAAGCCTCGTTACAAGATCCTTTTCTTTTCCAGTTATTATCTATCGTGCAGCCCGGTTCCATGTTTTTCTAACCGGCAACGATTCCAATCATATTTCCCGGTTGTTCCGAGGTTGGTGAGGTCGTTCACGTTTCTTCTCGTCGTAACCCGAGAGGTTAGGTGGAGAACATGATTTGAATTAATTGTGTCGAACGGAATACGCGAGTGCATATTAAAGAAAATAATTGACGTATATATACACAGGAAAAAGCTTTGCTATGGATATATATGCTTAAAATGATTTTGGGACGAAAACATCTATAATATGACGTTTTTAAATGAAGAGCTGGTTAAGTGATTGTGGAAAGATATATATCAGGGAAAAAACGGATCAGATATAATTATATCTGTATCATATATGCTTATATATGGAGAATATATATTACAGAGATTGTCATATATAATTGAGATGTAACGATATATAATTATTATATTTATGATTATATCTGAATCTATTTTTTCCTGGGTATATATATATATATATATATGTCTCCACATATGACTATTATGACTATTCATATGATTTTAGTTAGATCGTCCATTCGTCTTTGCCTAAACACCCCAGTAATCGAAATTGATTTGAAATGGATTAAAAATTTTATTCTATTTTCCTATTCGTACTTTGAATTCGCTAAACTGTATTAAAATGGATTAAATTCTGAGCCAAATTAATATAATTCTATTCAGTTTGAGAAATAAACTATATGACATTAATCATATTTGGTTGCAAAAACGAAAATGGATAGAATCGCATTTATACCGAAGGAAGTGAATTCATATTTGGAACTAATGCATTTTAATCTAAAAATATTAATTTCATTATGTTGTATAACCATAAATGTTTAATGCATTTGAATGCAAATTTACGAATAAACAAATTTGTTAAAAGGACAAAATTTTCAAAGGACAAAATTTTCAAAGGACAAATTTTCTTATTTTGAATGAAAAGTGATGGATTTAAAATGAATGAAAACAGAAGAAATGTGCTTATACATAATATGGTATATTTTACTTCGCCTGACTCAAGGCGGCGAAGTATTGAATTTACCAACAAAAATTTTTCCGATTCTTCAATTTTGGGAATTTTTTGGTGGAAATCTATTCGACCAATTTTTAAAAACAGAACTTAGTTTTCAGGGTATCTGATTTTGAATGCAGTTTCGAAAATTTAAAGTTTAAAACAGGGCGGTGAAAAGGGGAAAACATTCAAACTCAAATT